>BMAO01002461.1:0-272121 GCA_019973975.1 Trichonephila clavata
TAGTTGCATTATTGTAAATACAACATGTGAAAAACGCGCTAAAATTACTTGGCCATGCCAATGATTGATATCTTGTTTTTTTTTTTTTAAATCCTGAAACACTTTTTTTTTTTTCTGAATTGAAGCTGTTTTCCTCTTGTTCTAGGATTTGGCAAGGAAAAATAATAGGGAAAGGTTAGCCTGGATTATTTGAAGAGCATAAACTATTTTAATTAATTAAAATATTTATTTTTATATCTTTATTGAGGAGCACTGAAGCAATGGAATCTAATAATATCTGTTTTTAATTTTCCTGGTGATAATTAGTGCTCTAAAGTGATATCACGTGTTGATACTTTTAGCAAGCTCCGATACAGACTTTTAAACATTGCCAAACACAATTCTTCTGGCATAAAAAGTTCGACAATATTAATCTAAAAGAAAAAATTATTGCAATTTTTAATTTTTCAGCAGCTTTCAGAATACACTAGTAATACATTTCGTTTATCGTCAGTAATTAAATTCACTAACCAAAAAACTGGAATAAACAATTTGAATAATTAATAAATTAAAAGTAAAAAAAAAACTTTTTTAAAAACAAGCTTTTATTTAAACGCACTAAAAAGAATAAAATAGATTTTTCTTTACAATTTAGCAGCACTCTTATTTAAGAAAAATTTATTTATTTCTCTTTTTAGTGCGTTTAAATAAAAGCTTGTTTTTAAAAAAGTTTTTTTTTTACTTTTAATTTATTTTTTACTTTTTAGTTATCACTGGACAGGTGTCTTAGTCTGTTCATCTCATTCAATGCATCATTGTTGCTAGTGTTAGCCGGTTATTTTCAAACAGTCGAGCTAAATGAATTCTCCTAAAAAGGGTACTAGAAAAAAAAAAAAATTTTTTTTCTTAAATCCGTAAATTTTAAGCAATTCTTTCAATCTTCGTACAGATCTTGGGTAATATTATCCTACACACGAAAAAAAAAGTTTATGAGATTTTCTTCATAAATGACAAAGTTATTAAATATTAAAATTTGAGTATTTTTTGAAAAATCGTTAAAAAAAAGTTTTCAACATTTTTATTTTTTAAATGACTGATTCTAAAAGAGCAAATTATGAGCTGTTTTAGTACGGAATGTCGATTCATTTAAACAAAAAAAATTCATGTGCGTCGATTTAGACATTATTTTCATAAAAACGCATCTATTTTGACTTATTTAAAAAAAAATCGTAAGAAATACAAATATTATTATTTTGTAAAAAACATTATACCGTATCGGGACGAAATAAATGATCTTTCCGATTCTATAGTTATTTTTTGTCTGAGCTTCATAGATTAAAGTTAGAATTTCTATAATACTCCATCTCAGTTTAACTTGGCAGCGTTGAGAAAGGTATACAATGTACCAATCTACTTGAAAAATAGCTCTATTTTTTTTGTTTTGAATTTAAATCCAAGAAAATAGATAGAAATTTGTAAAAAAAAAAAATTGCATACGTTTTAGAATTATTTTTACGTCGTAGAGATGTAATTATTTTTTAGACAAAGTTAATTAATACAGTCAATAGCGCAACGTTATAAAATTCCAGTTTGGCTGAAAACCGATTTTCGACGCCAACTTTTGTCATTGTTGTAACAATAAAATTATTACAACAATGCAGATATATCCAAGTTGGCGCCCAAAACTAGTTTAACGTTTTTAATTAATATCTTTTAATTAATTTTAATATTGGAATATAAATGGTCAAAACATGCATTGTCATCCAAACTAAACGTGTATACAAAATTTCAGCTCAATGGGAGGATGATATCAGCTTCAAACTTGAGTTGCAAGATTCCACCCGAACAAATTACATACATGCATACATTGTAAGTTAAATAAAAGCTTTTAAATAAATTAAATGTAAAAAAACTTTTTTAAGAACAAGCTTTTATTTAAACGCGCTAAAAAGAATAAAATAAAATTTTCCTTTAAAACTTTTTTTACTATCAACTTATAACGTCATTACACAATTTATATGATATAAAAGCTTGTCGCAATATTTAAGTACTCATAATTACTTAGTTTGAATTTTTAAAAACCAAAATCAATCAGGTCAAGTTATTTATTTTACTTGTTTATCTACACAGGTAAATCTCGCGACAAGCTTTTATATCATATAAATTGTGTAATGACGTTATAAGTTGATAGTAAAAAAAGTTTTAAAGGAAAATTTTATTTTATTCTTTTTAGCGCGTTTAAATAAAAGCTTGTTCTTAAAAAAGTTTTTTTACATTTAATTTATTTTTTACTTTTTAGTTATCGCTGGACAGGTTTCTCAGCCTGTCCATCTCATTTAACGCTGGTTCGCCATCCCTGGTTTAGCTGAATTAATTCTCGCAAAATAATATTAGACTAAAAACACAATTTTTTTAAATCCGTAATTTTTAAGCAATTTTTTCAATCTTCATGCAGATTTTGGCTAACATTGTTCTACACACGAAAAAAAAGGTTTAGTGAGATTATCTTCATAAATGACAAAGTTATTAAATGTTTAATTAAAATTTTGACTATTTTTGAAAAACTTAAAGAATATATTATTTATTTGAAATATTTTGAAGATAAGGGATGTATTTCTCTAAGATATTAGAAGAAAATTTTAATTGTTTATTAAAAACTTCAAAAGGGATTTAAATATTTGTATTAATCAATAAAATGCTTAAGACTAAAAACGCATTTTGTAATAAAAAAAGAAAGTTTTATCAAATAATGATAATTTTTTGCTGGACATTGAATATCTTCTACGTAAGAATCTATTTTTTTTTTTAATTGCTCAGATCATCTTTAGAAAAACTTGATTTTGAAAAAATAAATAATTAAATTCAAATAAAATTAACAGATTCTATTTGTAATTAAATTTAAGGACACATGTCGTAGTGTGTGTTTAGATTACTGGTGATAAAATGAGGTATATTTAAATTACTCGTAGGCTTAAAATTAGAAAATTTCTTTAAAAAATTACTTCATTTTATTGTAAAATTATTTTTTTTAATCGAAAATATATTGCATTTCTAGATAATATTTTTCTCTTATTGTTTTCCTAGCGGATTCCTTTTTGATGGGTAAGATACATTAAAAAAATGATCTTTCCGATTCTGTAATTATTTTTTGTCTGTGAGTTTCATAGATTAAAGTTAGATAAATTATTTAAAGAATTTCTTCAATACTCCATCTCAGTTTAACTTGGCAGCGTTGAGAAAGGTATACAATGTACCAATCTACTTGAAAAATAGCTCTGCTTTTTTGTTTTGAATTTAAATCCAAGGAAATAGATAGAAATTTGTAAAAAAATTGCATCGTTGTAGAAATTAGATTGTTTTTACGTTGTAGAAATGTAATTATTTTTTAGACAAAGTTAATTAATACTGTCAATAGCGCAACGTTATGAAATTCCAGTTTGGCTGAAAACCGATTTTCGACGCCAAATTTTGTCATTGTTGTAACAATAAAATTATTACAACAATGCAGATATATCCAAGTTGGCGCCGAAAACTAGTTTAACGTTTTTAATTAATATCTTTTTAATTAATTGCAATATCGGAATATAAATAGTCAAAACATGCATTGTCATCCAAATTAAACGTGTATACAAAATTTCAGCTCAATGGGAGGAAGATATCAGCTTCAAAATTGAGTTGCAAGATTCCACCCGAACAAATTACATACATACATACATACATACATACATACATTGTAAGTTAAATAAAAGCTTTTAAAAAGGATAATGACATTGATTTTAATAATAAAATTTAATTGGAAAAATTATCGAATTTACTGCATTGGTATTCATTTTTTAATAAATTTTTAAAAATTAGTATGCAAGGGTTTATAACACTTAAGCCAATTGAATTTGACTGTTAAATCCCTATTCTAGATGTGTTGTGGTGTGGAAGTACAGAGAAGAGTTACCACACACACGCACATCTTCAGTATCGCAAACAATATAACATTTCTAATCTTTAAATATTGATTAAAATATTATAAACTTGAAACAAGTGTACAAAATGTCAATGAAATTATCTAACAATTTATTAATTGATTGATGTTAATAGTAACTGTCAACGATTGCAATAGTAAATTATATGATTAAATGCATCCTTGTGAAATTGACATATTTTAAAGTTAAAAAAATTATTTAGGACAAATTCAGAGCAAATGTATGTAAAATATTATGTGCTATCTTCTTAAATAAAATTTCTTCCAAAAACTTAAAGTTGCTTATAAAAATTGAGAATGCATACTTAATTTGAACCATGCGAAATTATTGAAGCAATAAAATCTAAGGTAAAAAAAAAATGTTTTCATCACAAAAGTTCCAAAAACAAAACAGGATCAAGAAAAATGCATAATTTTTTTTGTTGAAATAAGTTTTTTATTTTTTCCAATTTTATTTGCATATCTGCATATATTGAATACTAATTTTAACAAGCAAAAATTAAAATATAATTAAAGTAAATAGTCAAAAAACTGTTTATAGTTATAATGGAAAATAGTTTTACAGTAAAATTATAAAATAAGATAAAAACATAACATATATAGAACATATTAAAAGTAAATTTATAGTAAAGAAAATACAGTATGTGTAATAATGAATAACATATAACTACTTAAAATAATAAGCTTATTTATTCAATACTGTTCTCAAAAATTCCTATGATTTTCTATTCTATGTTTGAATAACAGGGTTTCCTAAATTATAAAAATATCAACTTCTTTAAAATATAAAACTAGAAATTTTCTTTTAGAAAGAAAAGAGTAATGTCTACTAGAGTTGTTCTTTTAGCGTGTATACTTATATGCTTGCAAATTTCTAATATTTGAATACCTCTTACTACTTTAAAAACAGTCTTCAAAGACTGTTTCAAAATTTCTAATGCAAAATTATGCCGAAACTGATATTAAAAATTAATATTTTTGATGCAATCTTTAAAAAGAAAAAAATTATTTTTCGGACTATTTAACATAGCGGAGGAATTGTGGTAACACTAATTTCCAACACTCAAATACGTCATGGCTTGTGACGTAGGCAAAAGTACTAAGTTGTAATAAACGACGGCCCCCATTTAAAAGAAACTCGCTTTATTTGGCTATCTTGGCGCATTTTCTTAAGTTTACAATACCGAGAGCGCGCATCATGGGGACCATTTCTTGGTCAGACCTCGTGTGGTTAGTAGGTAAGTGGAATAGCACGTGTTTTCTCTGAAATAGTTTTTGCCATCACGAATTTTGGGTCTTTGTTAAGCATGGCATTGAGCAACGTCGTAGTTAAATTTCAACTTTTTTTTAAATCATAAATTAACGTGGGGTTTTTCAAATAAAAAAAAAGTGGTAACCCAGGTATTGCTAACCAGTACTTTTTTTTCGCATTGTTTAGAGAACAAGACATTTTTCGAAATTTTTTAATGAAGAATGGTTTGTTAAAAGATAAATTGAACTGTGCAAAATGCATGGAACCATGCAGCTTAATTAAGCGAAAAAAATCATCAAATGGAAGCATTTGGAGGTGTAAGAATTGCCGAGCAGAAAAATCGTTAAGGATAGGTTCTTGGTTCTCCTTCAGCAAATTAAATTTGCAGGATATTTTACTTTTAACATAGCACTTAATTTCAGACACAAAAACTTGCGATATCGAGCGGGATTTTGGCTTTTTTTCTGCAACTTTAGCAGACTGGCGTCAATTCGTACATGAACAAGTTTTAGATCATGTAGAATTGACATCAAGCAAAATTGCTGGGGTCGTCCCTCACTCTGGAAGCTGTGCATTAAATATAATTGCACAGGCTAATGGTTTCACAACTTCCAATTTTTAGCTTTTGGAAAAGAGCATCAATTCTGCTTCCGGAGAAAACCAGATTTTTGGAAACGGGGTTTCCTCGGCAACCCTGTTTTCAAAACACTGTCTTTGGCGTCCTTGGCGCCTCAATACATTTGCGCCAAATTGGATGGGTGGGCGATACTAAAGCTGTCCCCTTTTTCAAATAAAAATATCAAATAACTTAATAAAAGTTATTTATTAGTAGAAATATTAACTACAGAATTATTTCTTAATAAGAACATTTGAAATAAACTCACTTGTATAGCAGCATCAATAGAAATTGGAAAACCTTTCCAGAAAAGTAATGTTAGCTCCAGTTTTCTAAATCAGAAAATAATAAACAAATAATAGTTATTTTTACATAAAAAAACATTAAAAAATTACTATCAATAAAATAATATAAAACATCACATTCTTATATTAACTTACAAAGAGTTAATATAAGAAAACTACAACTAACAAGACTCTTAATTTAAAAAATGCTTTCGTATTTTAAAAATAATTTCAAATTTTTATTTAATACAGAACAGTAATTTCAAACGGATTTCAAAAAAGATATTAAGAAAGAGTTAATTTTTTTAGCAATAGTCTAAGACAGGGGTCTCCAAAGTTTTAGCCTGAGGGCTGTATTAACTACTAAACAACAATTGGGGGCCCAACACACATTTGAGGCTTAAACAAAAATTAAAACATCAATGTTATTATTTTTTGTCATTATTTAATAACACATTAATACAATACACAAGGTGGAAATATTAGTGGAAATGGGAAAATTCTTTCTTGGATGTCAAAATAGTAGACATTTCTGACTTTAGATTTGATGATCCTAACATCAAGAGTGACCTAAAATTTTCATCAGATAAGTTTGTTCTCAAATTGTTCTTCACGTATTTCATTCTTGAGAATGTCTGTTCACACAAGTATGTTGTTTCAAAGATTGAAAGGAGCCTAGATGCAACTTTGACATTAGAAAAGTCTTCCTTGGCCAGAACTTGTAAAAAAAAATTCCCCAGTCCTTTGAATTTGTCCCTAATTAGGCCATTTGTTTGCAAACTCAATGAGCAGCAGTTCATCTGGAAAAGTGGCCTCATCTGCTTCAAATGTTGCGCCCAAAGCTTATACATTTTTAGATTGTTTCAAATTTTCTGGCAAAGTTCCTCAGCCATCTCCAACAAACATTCCTTCACTTCAACATCTGTAAGCGGTTTGCCATTTTTACCCTGGACGTAGGCAACTTTATAATGGCCTGGTTAAGGATGATTTTCATTTGAAGATATACTAAACAATGTCCTCTGAGATGCGAGTTTTGTGATTTAGAAAAACTTTTTGGCCTGGACTTATGTACAATTTGTTCTTTCAAATTGTGCATATTTTTTCTGTTTTTGATTCGATGGTGACGGCATAGGTTTTGGTTGCAAATTGCACATAATTGTTTCTAGCTGGATTTGATGAAGCACTATTTCAAATTCAATTCTTATTGAAATTGCTTAGACTCATCATTTGTTTTTCTTTTCCTCTTCTCAGTCATTGTGGGGCACAAAAATAAAGTGACTTCAACATGAATAAATAGTGAAACTGAAATTATATCTTGTATATAATATCAATCATAAACCTAATTATGTCACCTAATTTTGTCAAAATTATGGTTGCAAATGACCCGAAACAATTTTTAAAAATTCTTATGATTTTTTAAAATTTGAATATAGTAATGCCAATATCTCCACTTATGGTAGAAAGATTGTTGCTTCTAATGCTTCCTCTTCAGAATATTTGGAAAATTTGTGTTAAACTGACAACATTCCTAATACTTTATACACACTGGTAAGTCATTATGTGAAGGAAATTATCACTAACTAAAATAGAATGCAACATGCTTCACAATTAGGCACGGACACCAACACCTCCTCATTACAACAATCAACCCCAAATAGAAAACTTATCAAAATTATCAAGTCTTGAACAAGCAGCAAACCATTGTTATATCATCTCATTGACTGAACAGTAGAAAAAGAAAGCGATGAATAAGATTTTGGAATGTAGTGATCTGTGTTGAAAACATGATGCACAACTACCTGTCTCTATTTTAATTTGGTAAAAAAAGTAATATCAATGAAAGTGCTGGTTGATCATGGTAGGATGTGCATGTAAATTTTCAGTAATTTTTCCCCATAGATAAAAAAGTCTTCGTGAGCCAGATTTGGCCTGCAGGCCTTAGTTTGGAGAGCCCTAGTCTAAGGTAATCAAAAAAAAAAAAAAAACACAAAATAACTAGTTTTTAAAAACAAAATTCAATTTAACTTATTTTTCCAAAGGAAGTCATTTAAATTTATAAGAAAATATCTTATCGCAAAATTCAATACTTAAATCATTCTACGATCGCGTGACCATTTAACCCAAGGTACAAAAGGAAACACTGGATCATAAATTGGATATAAAAAAAAGCAGTGTTTCTTTAACTTTTTCTGAAATACTAAAAAAGTTCTATCCCTAAATGATGAATGAATCAGATTATTTATAATTGGTAAAAATAAAAATAATTCAGTTCATTTAATTTTATTCATAAATAGAGATATCTAAGAAATTCTTAATTTGAGCAACTGCTTTACAAGATCAATAAGAAATTTTACAATTATTTTTTAATCAAATAAGAATGTTTGTAATGATTTTCACTTTTACATCATTTATTTAGTTTTATATGCCTGTCATTTGTTTCAGATGTCATGGTATTTTTTGTGAAATTTTTTACTATATCCATTCCAATAGGTTTTGCACTCTTGAAATTATTCTAAAGTCTAACATCATAATTATACAAAATGCATCATTAAAACTTTTTTCCAACTAAGTAATCTGAAAATATATACTAAAGTGCCACTGAATTAGGGATAGCAAGGGCTATGCAAATTCTGTAGTGCTGTGCATCATTTATGCGCAAGTGAGGTCCTTGTGGTAACTGCATACATAAGCGCATACTGCTGCCGTTCTGAATTAGATGTTAGAATTGCCAGTATGAGTAAATTGCCTGGTTCAGATGCCTTTAATCATCATCAGACTGCACATCATGCCTGGGCAAGAGAGTACAGAGACTGGAGTGTAGAAGACTGGAAACTAGTAGCATGGAATGATGAGTCTCAATTCCAACAACTTAATGCAGACAGGAGGCTGAGAATATGGTGTCAAGCTCATGAAGCCAGGGATCATGCATGCCAGGTTGGAATTGTAGAAGGGCATGGTGGCCTCAATCATGGTCTGGGATGTTCTTTTGTGGTACTGTGTTTGGGATCTTTGGTGTGCATACAGATCTCCCTCAATGCAGTTGCTGGGTGATCACCTCCATCACATGTTCTGTTATCTGCACAGTAATGGAGTTTTCCAGCAAGACAACTGTACCTCACAATTCCCGGTTGGCTACTGGCTGATTGAATGAGTATTCCTCTGACTTTTCTGTTATAAATTGGCCACCTAGAAGCCCAGACTTAAATCCTATTGAGAATCTCTCTGAGATGTTTTGGAACAAGGAATGAAAGGCCATCACACAGAACCAATGAACCTTACTGAATTATGTACGGCTTTAGCCAATATTTGGCAAGTTATTCCTGTGAATGTTTCCAGAAACTTTTTGAACCTAAGCCTCGTCATTTGGCAGCCATTATCAAGGCCAGAGGAGGCCCAACTCATTATTAGGTAGTATCCTAATTCAGTGTATTTTTATAAGCATGATGTCATGATATCCCTTTAGAATTATTAAAAATATCATAAATATACAAGTATCGAACAATTTTTTTCATTTAAAATAATGATAAATATATCTCTCATACATTACAGAATTTTTTTTAATTTCTTAACAGCAAATTTGTAAGTGAATTAATACAGTTTTTAATGCTTAATTTTTTTATTTCTTCTATCTCAATATTTTTTTTTTTAATTTTTGTTATTTTTATGCAATATAAAATCACCAAGTTAGTTTGTCTTTCTCACAAAAATTCATGGTTATATTTACAATTGATCATTTGCAACTGGTTTCCTCTCTTCCACAATTAGAATTTTTTCATTTAAAAACTATCAAAATATAACTAGCAATAATTTCAAAAGTTTTATATCCTCATTACCAATATTTTTCAACCAATACTGTTAAGTTTAAGCCATTTTCTGGTTTCTATTTTTTTTCCTCAAGCCAAAATTTTATTTTCTACCAATTTTTTTTTCACATAATTTTCTGTGTAAATACTTTACTTTTCTTTTAAGTGATTTTATGCATAGCAACATAAAACATTGAGAGAGAATACTGTCTATTAAAATTCACTATAATTCTTTCAACTGGAAATTCAATTCAAGTAACAGAATGCATACTTACAATTAAATCTAATAGAACTTCTCGTATTGTTAATTCAACAATATTCTTGAAATCATTTTCCCTTTTTAAAAACAAATTAAATAAGAATTAGGATTCATGTGATATTATACAAGTGATTCAATGCAAATAATTATTTTAAATATTATAAAATATTTGTCCAAAAGAGAATAGATTTAAAGCTGTCTTTGCACAACATTAAAAAACAGGAATGGAATTTGGAATGTTCTTCCAGAAATAAAAACAGTCCAAAATTATTATATTCTATCTTATTTTACGATTTTATTTTTTCTAGCAGCATATTTTTTTACTACTTATTTTTATCCGACTTGATCCATTCTTTCTCCTACACCATAATGCTAAATGAAATACAATATAAAGTAAAACATTAATTTTTTGCTTAATATTTTAAAAATGCTATATCATAAATCGAAATATTATTTCATTGTTGCAAATTTTCATGAAAGCTGAGGCATTTCCCCAGTCTGAAAATGTGTTTTTCATTTAGTACATTTTGCAAAGACAGCCTGAATTGGTAGGATCTGAGTGAAACCCTATGTTTAGATATAAAGTTTCATCAAACAGGCAACATTAAAATGCCAAGCTGGCAACCTTAACCTTAGTGGGAAAATGCATGACAGTCCCTTTTAAAGACTGCCTTTTTCAGTTTCCTTTCAATGGAGTTTCCTTATTCCAGATATTTCCAATACAACAAAGGCACCAAATTGCCTTCAAGAATGGCTGAAAGTGATTCAACATGGTGTTCCAAAATTCAACATCAAGCAGGCATGGGGCGAGATATTAGTTATGGGGAAAATATAATAAAAATTTCATATCACTGGGTTAATTGATAAATAGCATATTTTTGAAAATGTGAAAAATTGACACCCTCCTTGTCATATCTTTTGATACTGTGACCATTAATATAACATTGATTATTTACCTGATCTTACATAGCCGTATGAGGTCAATTCATGTGACGTCACGATCACGTGATGAGGACAGCGCGTGAGGATGTTTTGGTTTGTTTATCGCTTTATTCTACCCTAAGACTACGTTGTTCGTTCTTTTTTCATTCATTTTCACTTTAAAAATTTTCCATCTGAAATGGCTTATTGCACTGCATATGGGTGCACGAATACTAAGAGGAAGGAAGAATGCAAAAGCAAATCTTTTTTTAAATTCCCAGTGAAAAATCCCGGTCTTTTAAAAGCATGGGTGAGAATGATCAGGCCTGAAAATTTCAAGCCATCTCCTCACTCATTAATATGTTCAGATCATTTTGAAGAGGAATGCTTTGTATATCAACCGTTTAGGAATCGCCGGCAGTTAAAATGGGGCTCTATCCCATCTATCTTTGTTTTTAAAAAGTCAGCCTCTTCTCGAAGGATTATGGATAGATGTAAGCCATCCACTTCAAGAATGTAAGTACTTCAAAGCATATTTTTATTTATTTTTAATAAATTTATATATAGAATACACATACAAAACTAGAATATGTTTTTAACTTAAAACTTTTATGTAAACTTTTGTTTACAATAAAGTAAATTATATAGAGACATGTATAAAAAAGTAAAATATATTTATTTAACTTATATTTTACTTATTTTACACATCTTTAGACAAAGATAATTCTGATTCTAAAACTAGTACTCCAGAATATGATATGCAGTAATATATATAAAGTATAAAAATAAGTAAAATTTATTACTACATAATTTTACATTCTTATTGGGGAAAAAAAAACATTTGTATAAAGCATTCACTACAGAAATGGAATCTGTGATATATATTAAGAAATCACAGACACATATATATAATAAATGAAGTATATATATAAAAAAATTTATCAATTTAATTGAAAAAATATTATATTAATATAGATGTTTTTATTTGGGAAAAAATAGATCTGAACCATCTTTTACAAAAGAAAACCTTCAACCAAAAGAAATTGAGTGCAGAACTACAAGTGTTGGTACACAAATGGAATCTTTCGGTGATTTCCTTGACATGCTATCTGAAAAGGATAATGTACTGAAAGAGGTAAATTCAAGATTGGAAAAAGAAAAATTTATACCCGAGAACATCAGTGATGATACAAAAATGAAAGCCTTAACAAGTTTTACCATAAAAGAATTCTTTTGTATTTACAGATTTCTCAAAATTGAGGATGATTTATCTGTGGGTACTAAAAGAAGATCTATTGATAGGTATTTTATGTTTTTGGTAAAACTGAGAACTGGAATTTCAAATGAATTTTGTCAGTGTTATTTGGAATTTCAGATTCGTTTCTTGGGATTTCAATTTAGTCCCGAATGTTCTACATGGCAAATTAAAATTGCAGGATGTCTTCCCAGCCAAAGATGAGGTGATTCGATATATGCCACCACCATTCAGAATGCATTGTAAAAATGTCAGGATAATTGCAGATTGCACCGAATTTGAAATTCAGAAACCCACTAGTCCAATGGTGCAACAAATGACTTTCAGTCATTACAAAAATGCTAATACCTTTAAAGGTATGATCTATTTCAAATGAAAAATATAGGAAGAGATTGAGAATAATCAAGATTAATAAAAAATGAATATCATTATTGCCAATTATTTTAAACAAAATGACTTCATTTAAAAAAATTCAATCTTAAGTGTGTAATTCAAACTAGGCAACAAATTTAAAAATAAAACAAAGTATTTTTGGAGTTTTTTAATGAATTAGATGTTTTAAGTGATTGCTTTTTAACTTCTTTTTTAAACCAATCAAAAATGTAACCAAACTGCAGCTCATGAATGCATGTGCGATATATCGGTCTCCTTTCACCAAGAATAAAAAATTTCAAAGATTAGGAATGAAAAACAATTTATGTATACGTACTTCCATGATGACAGAAGTGTTTTCGAAGCTTTAAAGAACTCATTAAAGTTATTCTTGTCTACAGATTCTTTAAATTTCGCCTAAAAACAAAGAAGCAAAATTTAAAAAGGCATATTTTCAACAATTATTAAAAAAACAAGAAAATATTAAAAAACATACCGACAGTTCTGCTTTGAGTGATCGATAACTTCGCATTTTTATCAATTATTAGAATTCGTTTTGAGCTTTTTCACGATTCAAAACAGAAAGATAAATAATTTGACAATACTTTTTAATTACTTCAAATCGCACACTAAAGATTGTTAAATACAACAGTAATAATACCCTCTCATATGGTTCAAACTACCTCCGTTGCAGTTTCTCCAGAAAAAAATATTTGTGCCAGTTTACAGGTTTCATGACAGTTACAGTTTTCTATAAATCATAATTATATTAAAAATGTTTGCTAAATGAAAATAGTCCTTTATATAAGACAAAATTTCCTTTCGTTTGATATACATTTAAAATTATTAAAACTTTTATTCACTACATAAATTTATAACACTGTATTTTTAATTTAAGTTGCATAAAATTTGTATCTTCTTATTTGCTTTGGAGTTCGATCTTCGTAAATTAACTGTCAACTTAATCGTAAACAAAAAAAACGTGCTAAGTTGATATTTTTCATACTGTAACTTTCTGAAGTAAGTAATATAGATAATGTTATATTGTAAATATATCTGTATGTATGATTTTGTTAAAAATGTGTTTTGTTTTTTAATACATATTAAAAGTATTCCACAATTTACCATGAATCAGAATCGCGTAAAAAGTTATTGCACAAATAAAACTTGCATAGAATCTCGCCGGAATTCTATTTATTCCTGATATATTTTTTTCTTTTTATTAATACTAATTCTCTTTGCTGTTTCGTAAGCATAATCTTATTTTTCTATAAAGTTCTAAATTATTTATTATAATTTGTTATTCATTTAATTTAACTGCTTATTTTCATATAGTTTTCTTTTAGAATTACAATTTTTATAAAATTTTCTTTTCAATTACGGCGATGTAAAATTATTTTAATTTGTTGTAAATATATAATAACTATTTTTAGCATGGTTTGAAAAATAAATTTTACTGTCTTATATCTTTGAAACTTGCTGTATATTTCAGATTTTTCTTTTTCTTTTTGTATTCATTCTAAATCGGATAAAGAGAAAAAATCTTGTTGAAAAAGGTGGTACACAGGTAACTCCATTTTACAAAGGAATTATGTTCCAAAAAAATTCATGTGCAAATATTTGTTATACAAAACAAAGAACCAGTATGTAAATGGGAGGTAGTTAGAATTAAAAAAACATGCCATTATATTTTCATTTCTAAGATAAATATCTATAAAACTTTCTCAAGACGTTATGCCTATCTATCCAAATTAAAAGATGTTTTCTTGGTAAGATATCTTCATCCGCTTAACATTTTTTTGCATTATCCTCAGATCCATATGATGCCTTTTGTAAAATCTGTGCTTACTTTTAGTTAAAAGATCTTTATCAATTTCCTTTTATGGTGTTAAGTACTTATGAAGTTTTTTAAATTTTGTGCCCCTTTTATTTAAAGCATTTGGTACTTACGCATTAACATCACCATGGCAAAATTGGTGCCAAACCAAAACAAAAAGATTCTAACATGTTGTATGAAAATAAAAATTGTGGAGCAAATTTGGCTGAGATTACGCTAATACTTAAGTACCAAGAATTTTTATGTAAAAAATATAACTAAATGCCCTTTTCATGCTTTATAGTTGTAAACTTTTCTTCTTTCACAAATAACTTTTGGATATCTTGTGCTATCATGTAGTCAAAATTTTCTTATCCTAGATACTTGACAACTTCTACTACTACATCCATTCTGTTTTCTGCTGTAGTGATAAAATTTTCTCCTTTTGCTTTCTCTCCATACTTTTTTCAACTACCATTTAATATCAATGGTTTCATTTCTGTAAGGAACGAGTTTGTTAGATTAATGTTGTCCAAAATTCTGAAGAGTTCCCATGCTTCCTTGACTTTCATAGATTCATCATAATTTTGTTTAAAACCCATTAAAATCTTATGTTATTTGTTTTAAATGTAACTATAATTCACTGATCTAACTCTTGAAGTTATTCTTACTTAGATTTTACCATGTGATTGAATGAACATTACTGCACATAAGTAATATTATACAGTCTATTAAGATACCTTGAAACCTGTTGTTCCTTTTTTGTCAGTGAAACGTGTCTTTTGAGGTATTTTTCCACCTATGTACAGTCTTGTCAGTATTCAAAATTAGGCGTGTTAAATATCCCTTTTCAATTCAATTCCATTGGATGAATTTCTGTAGCTTTATCAGCTGATGCACTTCCATCCTCTATTTTTAGGTTTTGTAACAATAAGTGTTTTCTCATTTTTTGTAGCATAAATGTTTTCTCATTTTTTGTAATATAAGTGTTTTCCTCTTTTCACCCTTTATTATTTACAAAATCTGGATCAGTAACAGTTTCTCCATTTTCCTTTAAGTAATTATAATTTTTCCAACGCTTTGTGTTTAATCATTTTGCTTCTCAAGGGAATCAGTTTTTTCTAGCTATTGCTGCCCTAGGATGAGATGTCATGTTTGATGAGATAGAACTGCCTGCAGCAATGTAATCTAATTTTATGCTACTTTTAATCTATCTGGGTAAAAGAGAGATGTGATTTAAATTTTTTAGTATTAATATTTCACGAAAATTCTGAAGTTAAATCTCATTATATGTATACACTTGAATGAGAATTGTCAAATGAGGGGAAAACAGTTACAATTGAAAAAGTGAAAGACATTGCAAATCAAAATTTATTTTGGCTAAAAATCATTTAATTCTTTCATAGAATGCAGGTGGGGGCGTGTGGGCAGCACTGCAAGCACAAGAGAAAAATTATGCTTCAAAAGTATCTTTTCATGATTATTAAGCCCTTATATGGAAGTTTCCGTAATTTTGAATTAGATTAAGTTAACTTTTAATTTTTATTGCATTTCATGTTGTAGGCAGGTTTTAACTCTATTCTTGAATTGTGTTACAGTGAATTCTTCTTATAGAAGTGCCATGTTATACAGAGGTTACTAGTATCTCATCAAAAGAAAATTAATTTGTGAATGGAACTTAAAAGGGAAAACATTACCAGAAATCTTTTTCACTTATAAAATATGAAAATAAGATGACTTTAGCATTTTTAAAAGGACATATCTGATTGAGATAAACTAAGTTGCAGGACCTATTTAGAATAAACCTTTATTTAAATCTATCAATTGAAAAAAATTTATTAGTTATTTATGTGTTTTTTTTTAACAGATAGAATTTAAAATGGTTAAGCGTAAAAGAAGTGAAAATGCTGAAGTGGAAGTGGAAGAAACAATGGTTCAAAATAAAGAGAAAAAAGTAAGTATTCTTACATTAGTATTTTAAAATAAATGTAAAAATTCTTGCTAAATTTATAAATTTAATATAGGCCAAATCTTAAGAATTAAGTTGTCCAGATTTTACAAATAGAACTATTAGTCTAAATTAAATAGAATGTGTGTTATATATTTGAAATTCAAAGTTTTTTTAAAGCATTTTTAAATTACTTTTCAAAATTATTTGTTAAATACTCCCTAGTATTTGTAAGGAGAAGGGCAATATATATATATCACATAACAAGCTTTAAATTTGAAATAAAACACTTTGCTTTTAATTTAAAAATATATGTGCTATTTTTAATTTTCTGATCATAGAAATCTTGAAAGTAGAATTCAGAATTGATCAAACAAAAACTAAAAATGTAATGGGGTACAGCTGTTAATAAATATAGAAAAGAAATTTTGAAATGAAAAAATCTTTTCATAGTTTTTTGGCTGAGGTAAAAAAAAGTTGAGCCTACACTAAATTTAGTGATTTTTTTTGTAATCCAATTGACAATTTTGGACCAGCAAAATGGTTATTTTGATTACCTGATAAATTGATATGCAGAGCGTTCTCTGTGCTTGATTACTATTTTAAAGTGGTAGATGTACATTTTTCTAAAGCAACAGGCTGTTTTAAATTATATTACTTTGGACTTTCAAAATAAATTCTTGTTATTACCGTAAAATCCAGCATATAAAGTGCACTTTAAAAAAAAATTATATCAAAATTTACAGGCAGTGTTATACGTCAGATATAAAAATGAAAACTTTAAAAATAAAAGACGATCATAGAAAATAATTAGATTTCTACATTGATCAGAATACTGTTTATTTAAAATAAATGACATTCCGTATGAACTTAAAGGGTTGTAGGTCTAAAAGTATACTATTTTTTTTAAAAGCTTAGAATAATACCTTGAATAATTGACTTTAAAACTTAAGGGGATGCACGTCATATACCGGATTTTATGGTAATTTCTTTTTTTACATTCTGTGGGAAGTAGGATTTAATTTATCGTTTGAAGTAAACATAAAAAAATCGTTCTGTGATACAGGGTTAAAGGGTTAAATTCAGATGTCTTAATGTTAAATTTGTAAGATGGACATATATTTTTTAAAAAAGAGTCAAGTGATAGATTTATTTGAAAAGGCCACAGGAATAGAATTAATGAGCATCATTTAAAAAAACAATAATAAGAAAAGATGAGTAATAAGAAAAATGGTTTATTTAGAGTAAAAAATACAGTTGACTTTGGTTAATTCAAACCTTTAATGATACGAACCTCGCTCTAATTCGAAGTATATGCTCAGCCTCCAGAAAAACTCTTGATATTTCAAACTAAAACAATACATTTTGGCACATTCAATATTTCGAAGTAAAATCTGTAGCTGACTAGAATCGAAAACGTGACAATTCGAAGTGGTCTTATAAAATTCTTCGACAATTCAAACACTATCATATTGAGTCCTGTTGCAAGTAGGTTGGTCCTTACATATTTTGTGTTGTACTGTTTTTGCTTGTCTCCCCTGTAACGTAGTCCCTTTGATGACCATCAGAGTTGACTCCGATAACTGATAGAAGCTAAAGTGTCAATAAACAAACTACACAACTTTTTCCTTGAAAATTATGCTAATGCGGACATTTTTTAAGCTTCATTTATTTTAAAAAAATTCATCAACAAATTAGATTAAATGCCATAAAACAAAAAAAAACACAACAGATTTTTTCGTGAAAAAAATTTATTATGTGCAGTATATATTCTTACAATAGTTTTTTTAATACATATAAATGCATTCTTTTAATAATGGAGACATTTAACTTCTGTATAATTCGTATACTGTATATATAATACATACTTTTTTAAGAATACTTTAAAATAATTTTATACATATGTGCAATTGTTGCTTTATTACATAATTTCGAATTTAAATGTGTTAGAAAAAATTTCTCTTTGTTATTTTGGAAGTTTTTTCCTACCCTCTTGATAATTAATTCGAACTCTTGATAATTCGAAGTTTTTCATTGGTCCCTTCACCTTCAAATTATCGAGGGTAAATTGTAGATTTTAATACAAAAAGCCAATTATAACTTCATTTCATTTTCTTTGAATCTGTCATCAATCATATTGTCACTTTCAAAGACCCAGATGCTGGTGCACTTTGAGTATAATTGGTTGAGTTCCATCAAGAAATTGCATTGCTGTGAGGAGCATAAGGGTCAAAACAACAAACATAGCAGAACTGTGAGATTTCATTTAAATTCATACTTAAGCGAATTTATGTGGTGTAATAGTTTTGAATGCACTTAAGCGTTTTCGTCACTTGAATGATGTAGTTGCTATTATATCTTTTGTTTATTTATTTTTTAATACAATATTTAATTCTTTTAAATTTTTGCCTGCTTATTTGTCAACAAGGTTATATGGAACAAGCATGCACATAAATTTTTTTTCGTGCATGAGCAGAAATGATTATAGCATTTTGGAAAATTTTTTTATTTGGAAATCTCTTTTAGTTTTTTTGGGGGGGGGGGGTGATATTGGTTTACAGTATAATACATCACAATAAAGTTTATGTGAAATTTTCTTATTTTCCAGATATTTGTGTGTTACTTCAAAAATTTGTTTAAAATGTTGTTCACATGCTATTTTACGTTTATCGTTTTCAAAAGTTGACTTATATGGTGCATATTAAATCCAGGCTGTGCTTTTTACTTTGACAATGCTAATTCTGTTTTCTTAATATGTTTCATCAATTTACTGTGTTGAAATTTGCAGGGTTATTTGCAATTGTACAATACATTTTTCTGCATTCATTACAGGTGAAATGGGTGAACAGACTAAGAGTATTGATTTTTGCCTCTCGAGGCATAGCTTTTAGAGATCGCCATTTGATGAATAATTTAAGATCGCTTTTACCACATTCTAAAGCAGGTAATTAAAAATTCTTTTTAAAAATATTTCAAATTAAATTTTGGTAATTTAATTGTAGTTTTATTTATTTATTTATTTATTTTAGAATCTAAGATGGATAGTAAAAACAACTTGCTTTTGATAAATGAGGTAATTTTTTTCATTTGTCTCTGATTTTGAGTTGTAGCTTCGAACAACAACATTTTATTTTATTAATTTTTTTAACTATATTGAATGAAATGAAAGTATTTCATATTGTATAAAAATCTGGAGTGAAACATTTCATTTGTAATAATGCTTTCCTTGATTAATAGGAGCTTATTTTAGTTATAAGGATACCTGCCAGCTTTAACACTTTGAGCATAAAATGTATACTTTCAGCCTTTTGTTATGCTTTCATACTAAAATCATTCATTTTTATACATTTTCACAATATTTTCATTGTTTTCCGACAATATTCTCCCCTACAGTTATCACTTCCCCAAGATTCGAAGATATGAGGTCAGTCGTGTTGCATTACTGGAGCATTAAATCTCTACCCTGTAAATATTTATTGGTTTATATTCATTATTACTGGAAAATAAATAAACAAAAACTGTAGAACCAATAAGCTCTTAAAACATGGTTTGTCCTTTTTACCACATTGGCATTCATCTGCATTGTTTTGCTATGCAAAGCAATTTAATTTTATCTTTCTTTGCAAGAGTTCTCTAGAACTCCTACAGAAGTAGTAATTTTCTTCGAGGAAAACTACATATAATACTTATCCCTATATTTGATAGATATCCTTGTTTCAAAATATATCAGTGTTACAAAGATATGTAAAATCTGTTGCTATTTTATCAAATTTAGTATTTTCCTCCTCCAAGTTTAACTTATGGATGTAAAATGTATGTAATTTTTAATTCCAAATAATATTGTAGAATATTGTGTTGAATAAAACTAATCAAAATAATTTGAACATTATAGTGACTGATACTCATGCTTATCGCTTTAGGAGGCATAAAATATCAAAACAAAATTGTATAATGAAAAAATTATTTTCTGATTTTAATCTATTGTAAATGTAAATAAAAACTGATCTCGATTTTTTGACTTAATCACTCAATATATTTTAAAGTTTTCTCATTGCTATTACTTAACGGTTTTACCAGATACACATATGTAATAATTTTTACTTTAAACCAATTTATATATCTTCAATAAGGATATAATTTAGCAAATAATAAATCAAAAGAAAGAAAACTTAAATATAAAAGAGAATAGAATGATATAATTAATGAGCAATTGTACACTTTCTATTTCTTGATATGAAGCAGATTTGACTAAGTTTTTATGTTTAAATTATATCTAATATATAAAATTCTACTGTCACAGTGTTTGTAACCGAACTCCTCCGAAACGACTAGACCGATTCTTATGAAATTTTGTGCGTATATTTAGTAGGTCTGAGAATAGGACGTAAACTATTTTTCATTCCGATATTGCAATTAGTTGAAAAGATATTAATTAAAAACCTTAAAACGTGTAATTGTTTTTTCCCGTGTGTTGCTTATTTTGTCGTTTATTTCACTTGGCGTCGAAAATCGGCTTCGCGCCAGATGTGTGACTTTTCTCTGTTTCACCGTCAAAATCACCCTGCTCATGGGTTACAATAGCAAAATGGATGTCTACAGCAAATCAAAAATCATCAAATTTGGCGAGTGAAAAGTTTTTGTTTCCATTTTTTGTACATATCTTTAATTCAAAAATTCATATATTGCATCGGTTTGTTTAACAAAAATATCCAGAATATTTGCGAAAAACTTAATCTTTTTCACTTTGTTATCATTATTTCAAATAAGTGACACGAGATAAATGAAACGGCCAGACCGATTCTTTTGAAATTTTGTGCGTACATTCAGTAGGAAACAGGTGTTGCCTGGGGACTTGATGTCATAGAAATCTATCGATGCAGTTTACGATACCAACGTAGCTGTAAATTATCCAGCACAGTTTTTGAGTTCATTGGATTTGCTAGGCATGCCAACGCACCATTTACAACTGAAGGTTGGATCTCCGGTTATTTTGCTTCATAATTTGAACCCACCACGGCTATGCAATGGCACGTGATTAGTAATGAAAAAATTGATTGAAAACGTTGTTGAAGCTAGCATTTTGAATGGCAAGTTCCGGGAATAAGATGTATTACTACCACGATTCCCTATTATTCCCACAGATGTGCCAATTGAATTCAAACGGATTCAATTTCCAATTAGATTGGCATTCCCAATGACAATCAATAAGTCTCAAGGCCAAACGAAGTCTGTTTATGGCTTAGATTTGGGCACACCGTGTTTTTCACACGGACCATTATACGTGGCATGTTCTCACATGGGTAAACCATCCAGTTTGTTTGTGTTGGCTGGAGATGGACTCACTAAAAATATCGTACACTCCATTGCACTAAGAAACTGATAATGTTTTTTTAACTGTCATAATTTGTTATAGAGATGTAATTTGAAATTTATTAGTTAAAATAATAAAAGTACAAAGAATTCAAGAAATGAATGTTTGGTGATTTGTTACTTTTATAGGCCATCATCGTTCACAGCTTTCCATTCCTCTTTCAGTCATATACCACATCCCCACACACTTAAAATGAGTTTTTAAGTGTAAAATAATTTACGTACATGGCAAAACGTTTGCCGGGTCAGCTAGTATATATATATAATGGTAAATCTCCCAATATTATATGTCATGGTCCTTATGGGTAGTGTATGACTATCAGTGGTTATGAACATACATAGTCATTAAATTGAATATAATGTGCTATTTTATGTGTATGAAAATGTGATTAATATATAAAGAAGGTTTTTGTTCTATATTGTATGCCTGTTGTAGTGAGTAGTAATCCTTAAAATGTTTTTTTGCTAGGGGTGAAATTTTAATTTGGTTTTATATTCTGTTCTTCAATGGACTTAATATAATTTACTGACCTTGATTTTATAATAAATTGCTGAATCCATGTTTTAAAATTTTATCATATTATACATGTAATGTAAACGCGTTTAGTGTTTCGTGCAGTCTTTCCAAAATGTAATGTTTGTTTTCTTGTTTAACCATTATTTTAATTCTAGATTTGTGAAACAAAGAATTGTAATCTATGCATCTTTTTCGAAAACAGAAAACACAAAGACTTATATATGTGGTAAATTTTTATAATTTTTCCCCCTTCTTTATTTTATAAGATTTTAAGTTGGATGAAACATATTAATCTTGCTGTAACATTTACTACTTTTTTTTCATTATTTCTATATTTATGATTATTGTAAAAATTTTGAAATTCACTACCAGTATTATTAATTAGTATATTGTTACCATTAAAAAGGAATTTTTTAAATTGTGTATGTTTAAAGAGAATTTTAATTGCTGTAATTTCAAATTTGATATCTGTTCATTATTAGGGTGTCAAAAGTACCCAATGGACCTTGTGCTAAATTTTTAGTTCAAAATGGTAAGTTTGCAAATTCTTCTTTTTATATTCATTCAACTATAATAAGCATTTAGCTTAGATTTTCTCATGTGTGCATTAGATATTTTAGTTTAAACTTGATTTCCAAAATTACTTGCATTATTTACAATAAAACTTTATTTCGTATTTAATAAATTTTTAACTGCCATATTTTTAATTAAAGTATGTTTAAACGGTTTAAGTATATTTTCAATGAAATATTTTGATTAAAAATATGTGGATATTTGTATATATGAGTCTCATATATCATCTATATTGTTTAAAAAGATTTTTTCAATACTGTTATTAATAAGGAAAAATAATATTTATTCAGAAACGATTTATTTTAGCTGTCATAGTATATCTAATATTAAATATTTTATCTCTGAAATTCAAGTCAGAACATTGTGGGGATTAATTATTTAAAAAAAATCCTGAACATATATTGAATTTTTTTATCATGCTTTAAAATTTACATTGTATCGCATTAGTAATATTTATCCTTCAAAATTATTTTCCACTTTTTATTCTAATTTTAAAAATGTCTTGTGTTGCTCTGCATGTTTAATTTCGTACTGCAAGTTTATTTTGATTTGAAAAGAGTTAAAGTATGAAAGGTAAAAAGCATGCATAAAGGTTTCATTCAATTATAAAAATTAAAAATTTGAAAAATGTATTCCAGCCTGTCTATATCAAAGGCTCAAAACATTTAAATAAAAATAAATTTTAACAAAAAAATAATAACTGAACAGAGTTTGCTTATAACAAAAACATTTTGTCATGTTTTTACATATTTAAAAAATTTTTAATAAAGAAAGGAAAGGCTCTATTTGTTGGTTTATACCAAAGTTTTAGTTTTGAAAATATTTGTCCACTGTTGCATTCGTTGATTCATTATAAGATATATATAAAGAATTTGTTTAAAACAGTGTGTATTTTTTCTCTTGGTCAAAATAGTACATACAATGGAAGAGCTGAAATTGACTGGAAACTGCTTAAAAGCTTCTAGACCAATTTTAACATTTGATGACGTAAGTATTTATTGTACATTTTACATATCATTATAATTTTGTCTATATGTGAAAAGAGGTCAATATTATATTCTTTTTAATATGGAACAGTGATGTGTGAACTATAGTTAAGAGCGATGTTTTATCTACAGTATTGTAATTTTGGTATTTATATACTATTCCATGGTGACTTTTGGCAAATTTTAACTCATTTTTGTTTACAATGGAAAATGTTTATGAAAATATTTCCATAACTTGTGAAATCTTTGACAATAACTTGAAGTTTTTGCCAAAACCAAGTTTTCTGATTTCTCATGTCCAAAAAGTTAATATTTCCTTTGTTTTCATGACATATCTATGTGAAAAGGTTTTTTTACAGTGAAGCATACAATGATCTGCATCTGGTATGCCCCAGTTCAAACCAGTTTATGAAAAACTTAGAAATCCAGTTGCAGCTTGATTTGTCACATTAGTATTAAATAATTTTAAAACTCTGCTTTATTTTCAAATATATTGTGTTTTATAATAAATTATATTAACCCATAAAATTTTTTTTTTTTCTTTTTGGCCCATTTCTAAGGAAATTTGCTCATCACTGATACAGAACAAACAGCTAAAAATATTTATCTTAGTATTATGAATCATTTTAAATTCTAGTTTTTGTCAATAAATTTGGAAATGAGAAAGTATTGTTGGCAGATATTTATTTTAATATTTTAAATGAGAAGTTCTTAACAAAGACTAATTAAACCACTACATTAAGATATGTCGTGTAGATTGTACAAAATGTAGCCCATTTTTAATTTATACTGGTAACATTCAATACGTTTAGTGGATATCAAAGATTTTATAATTAATATTCAATATAATGCATTTTCATTTGCAAAGATGTGTTCTTATTTAAAAATCAAAACATTTGTTGAAATATAAACTAAGATTTTTTTTTCTATTATAAGAACCCCTCTTTTTTTAGAACCCTTGTATTATAAGATACAAATGAAGTTATCTTACTTGGTAATTACAGTACAGTGATACTCCAAACTTATGCAATAAGTGCGACTGATAAGTCAAATTTGCTAAGTCTGGGTATAATTTTGTATACATATACTATGAAATGTGTTTAACTCAAAAATGCTTAGGACAAAATATTGGTCAACACAAAGTAATACAACAGTCCCAGCAAACTACTATGTGTTTTCATGCATTTTTTTTCTCTTAACATGAAACACAAATTGCTTAACATGAAAAGATTTTACTTGAAACGAACAAAATACTGAAAACACCAGACTGATTGGACTGTACTATTGGAAAAATTCATTCCAGTATGTGATGATAATGTGTGTGCAGCCCCAACTATGGTAGATAAAGACAATTTGGGGTTTGTTCAAAAACTGTCATTGATGCAGATTCCAACAATGAAAATGAATGCAACTCCCTTTCCCACATCATCCAAAATGAGGAATATCTTGAAAAGTATGCACAGTTATTTAGACGCACAATCCAATGGTGAAATTAATAACAAAATGGATGATATCTAAAAATTTGTTGACAATTTGATGCTAAAAAAACAATACAAAGAAAAATGAGAATACTTTCCAAAAATTCAATAAATGATTTTTGTTTTTCAAAAAATTTGAAAATTTATGTTGAATTTCTCTATGAATGTTTTTGTTTAATTGATTTTTATTAAATACATGCATGTATACATATCTATGCAGATAAAATTTTCTCTAATAAACTTTAATTTGTTGAATATATGTTTTTTAATGCTATATCCTTTAACACAAAAAATTATTTTAGTCCCTGAAATTTCATGTTAAGCAATTTTCACTGTAAATTATTTTTAGTTAAGTCTAAAAACAAACGAAAATAATTTTAAAAAAAAAAAATTATAAAATCTTTAATAATACGAATACACAATCCAAAGTTATTTTGATTAAAAGGTTTCATAAAACCTAACGATGTAGTCTGTTGGATGAAAGATTTTTTTTTTTTTTATATCGCAAAATTTGCTTGCAGCATGATAATAAATTTTTCATTCCTTGTGTTGTTGAAAAATAGCTCTTCTTTAGAATCTATATTTTCTAAGATTTGTAGCCCTTTTTCAATTAACCCTTTCACAACGGATGTGCCATATATGCACCTGTCTCAAAAACTGTTATCAGGCCATTCAACACACTTTTCTGTGGAGACAGGCAAACCTGTAGAACCAGTAAGGAATGCGATTCACCAGTACAATCACCTGGCTCCTGGTAAAGTTTGGGGAGAATGTGTGCATATGTGACAAACCCGTCTCTCCAATGTTTTCTGTTAGTCAGTACTTCATCTGTAAAGGTTAAACTGAAGCCTTCGGTCAAATTCCCAACTATCGTTTGATCTTCTGATTCAACTGGGTCTAAAGACTCAAGTTCTTGAATGTCTTGCTCTTGCTCATGCATTTCTAAGAGCTTATCAACTGTCAGCTTCTGATTAAGGGAATTCAGCAGTTCTTGAGTGTCATCACTATCCACTTCTAAATTTATTTGCCTGGCAAGATGGGTAACTTCTTCGATCATATTACCAAATTCACCATTTTTTTTTTCTTTTTCTCTCAAACAAAAGACAAATCAATGAGATTTGAAAATCGCGTAAGTCAAGGTATTACTGTGTTGTATTTTATGAATAATGAACATACTTCACACATATATTAAAGAAGTTCATTTTCTATTGAGGTAAGCATAAAAGCAACAGAAATACTTTAAACACTTACTATGTAAATAAAATTATTTTAGTAATTATACTTCCAAATTCTTTCTCATTTATATTTTTTTAAAATTTGTGCATAATTAATAGATATTATAAGCAAGCTTTAATTGGTGGCTTTAGTTTTTTTTATTGTATAACATATCTCCTGAAAGTGGAGATGAGAAAAATGAACTTTTTATCTGAAAACCTTTTTTCAGAATTTCTTTCGTTTTTCAGAGTTTTGATTCAGAACCACACCTAAAGCTTCTGAAAGAACTCTTCATTCAGGTACTAATTTATTGATATACATTATAATACAAATAAAATTATTTATCTAAGGGTTATGTTTATTTCATATCATAAGGTTATTGTGTGTTTTTTAAAGCACTGAAAGAACAATTATAAACCTTTATTCTTATATTTAACTAATAATTTCAGAAATTCATGAAAATTCTGGGGTTTTTTTTCAAATTACTATTACATGAATTATTAAAAAATGTAAAATGGATAAGTTTTTGATACAAGTGTATGGTTTAGACAATTTTCCCCCTGATAGAGCATTATATGTTTAAGTTGGTTTATTTAAATGTCCAAGACTGGTTTTGCAATTTCATTGTCATGCATCAACTCAATTTATCTTAATTTTTTTAGAATTTTTTGATTCTGTTATTTTTATATCTGTTGAACATTTAGAAATAATGAATTAATTTAAAATAATAGTTATCTTAGATTTTTGCATTAAATAGGTATTTTTACTAAATTGAACTCCCCAAAAGGTGGTTTTCAGTACCAGAATTGATGGTTAAAATTTTTTATGAGTCTTGACAGTTTTGCTGGTAATTATTGTATAATTTTTTTATATTAAGATTTAAAATTATTTTAAGTTAATTTTTAAAAAATACCAAGTTATTATTCTTCAAAATAATTGGCAGTGTATGTCAAATTTAAATATACACAACATAAAAATAGAATCTTGCAGTAAAATAAACAGCTTATGCAAATTTATATATCAGTACAGTTTTTATCACTATTTAAGAGAAATATTAACATAAAGTTGTTAGATTGAAAAAACATAAATGCATACAATATTTCATCTTATATTTGTCTCTTTATGGTTTTAGATTTTTGGCACTCCCAAACACCATCCCAAAAGTCAGCCCTTTGTTGATCATGTTTTGAATTTCAAAATTTTGGATGGTAGAATATGGTTTCGTAACTACCAAATTGATGAAGATGGTGTATCTTTAGTTGAAATTGGTAAGCTATTTATCCTTTGCTACTAACTGATATGCAAAAATGAAGGGTGAAAACAAGATATTAGTGTTTCAGCGGTGTGAGCATGATGCTGTTATACAGTCTATAGCAATTTTAAAAACATAAGGTTGCTGCATTTAGTGAATATGCAACAGGCAATTTCTTAAATGACATCTAGCTGGCACTATGTAAAAAAAAAAACTCCCTACTCATGGGTTATAAATGTTTCCTAATTTTTTGTGCTCTATAAATGCATGGAAGTGCTAGTATTCTTCACAAACTTTGTTTTTGTAATGATAACTGTGGTATTAAAGACTTATCCTTTTCCAATACACATTTTTTCTCATTACAAATAAAAACGGTTTCATATTGCTTGCTGTGTTGCAAGATGAAAGAAGGCCAAAGTATGGCTGTGAAATTAGGTGTTACTCATAACATCATTTACCAGTTTGGGGAGTATTTCAAACTGTAGAAACAGCTATTCAAGGGTTTGGTGGTGGTCATCCATAAGCAATTGTAGCCATAAATGACTTGTTTATTGATTTATGAGATAGAAGAAATGGTAGGCAAGACATACAACACATATAAGACATGCAACAGATTACTTATCAACTAACTTATTTTACTGTGGCCAGGATGCTACATAATTATGCTCAATTTGCATGGCAACCTTTACATTATGTGTCATTAATGGCTGCTCGTTGGAGACGGATTTCTGTGATGCAGTTAAGTACTCATAAGGGGGCATGTTACGATTTAAGCAAAAAATTTTAATTTAAGGATTTTCAAAAAAAAATTGGTTGACTCCTATGTGTGTATACTATGTAAAACAGATTTTGTGCTCAAAATTTCATAAAAAACTAGCCATTTAATTTTTAAAGGAAAAAACTTAATTGTGAAGTGATTTTAAAATGCTACTCCTCCTTCAAAACTTGAAATTTGATTTAAAAGTACATCAAACTATAACAAAACAAAAGTTGGTATGGGTTTTGCGATAGCATGATTGGTATTCGTACAATACTTTTTTTATGAATGCTTATTGAAAATTCCTTAAAAAATGTACAAATTCTGTGTTCAATTATTTTTTAAAAAATAAGTATTGCTTTGATTAAAAAATCTGTACCAACTTTTGTTACATGTAACTATTAGCAGTAGGCAAAAAAAAAAAATTCAAAGCATTAGATACAATAGAAAAAAAGCCTTAGCATTTTAAATGAAGACAAACTAGTTGTTTTATCTTTCCGAGATTAGTAAGTTTAAAGTTTTGATTTGCCGTAGGGATGTGAATAAAAACGAACGCAAAAGCTATCATAATTCTGCATTTTTTAAGTTTAGAGCTTTCAAACTTTGTCAGGTTATAGAAAAGTATAAAAAGAATAATTTAAGTTTAAAAAATTAAATTTGATTTTTTGACTGATTTTTGTCAATTGAATCATACCCCTTAAGGGATGGGAGCAGATTTCTGGTCTTATGTCATCCTTGGTATCTGTACTGAGCTTCACATTTTCCAACATTGTCCAGTCATTGGTTCCTGCTATTATTGTACTGAGGTTTTCTTCTTTGTTTATGTGTTTTAGAGTCCTCTGTCTCCCTTCATGGATAAGAATACTTCTCCTCACTATGTAGTAGCTATTGGAGATTGAATATTCAATGTAGAAATTGGTCAGCAAAGTCACAGACCTAAATCTGATTGAACATGCATAGCACATTATACTGAGACACTTGCCAATACATCACCAGCTACCTGCAGCAATTCCAAAGCTGTGATTAGTACTGCAAGAGGAATAGGTGGCTCATTGACACCTTTGTAATCAGCATAAACAGATAATATAAATTCTTCATGACAGTCGTTAGTGATTATAAACCCATCTGAAGGGACTTTATTTTTTTCCCTCTATTTCTTATGTCTCGAGGATCTTATAGTATTCTTTTATTAATTTGGAACACTTTTGAAGGACATTACATTAGAAAAACAATCATCCTTAATTTTTGCTTTCATGTATATGATCTGATATCATATATCTGACATGTATTGATGTATATGTGAAGATATATTTTCTACATTTATGTTTGCATTGTTGGGTGTAATATTAATCTTATTTTAGACTCATTGTGTCTTTACTTTTTCTTTTGTCTTTTGCCATCAATAGATCCAAGCTGTTATAAAATTTATTAAATTTGCTTTGTTTTTCAGGTCCAAGATTTACAATGAATCTCATAAAAATATTTGATAGTAGTTTTTGTGGTTCTGTCCTGTATACAAATACCAATTATATCACTCCCAGCATGGTAATTATTTTTCTTTTGTACATCTATACTGAATTTAATTAGCTTTAAAAATTTGAAATTAATTTACATTTAAATTGCTACTAAGTAAATTTCAGGGAATAAATTCATTATTTTGTATTACATGATTTTGTTTTTAAACTTTTAAATCAAATGATGCATCAATAAAGGAAAAAGAATTTATAGAAAAACTTAACTTTATTTTGATTGTAAATTATTATGTAATAATCTATGTTTTAACAACAAAGTCAAATTTAAAAAACTCAACAATATATTAATAAATTACTTATTTTGCATAATTTTAAGATCTTTTTTAATTCGTCTGCAATAGCATCGAAGACAATTGAAGTTAGAAGCTGTAAAACGTTTTCAAGATAAAGTAAAGGCAAAGGAATCGTGGACTAAGAGAAGACCTGAAACATCCTATCCAATAGATCCAACAGAAGTGGTGTTTGAAACCAAAGTTGGTGATAAAGAGGATTAAACAATTAATGTTTGGGAGAAAAAATGTACATATTGAAGCATAATTAAATTTTTACTTACTATTTGTACGGGAATGTGTTACTAATTTTTATGATGTTCATTATAATTATGCTAATATGCACATAAACTAATATGCTAATAAGCTAATATGCACATATGCACATCAATTGTAAGAGATTAATATTATACATAAATATTTAATTGCTAAAACTGAGTATTAAATTTCCTTAAAGCTACCTACATTAATAAAATTTAAATTAATAATATTTTAGACAAGTTTTATATGCTTATACAAGTTTTATTTTTTTTTTTGTACAAAAAAATTTTTTTAAAGCGACATCACACTCAAAACAAATGTCCTCGGTTAAAATATATCTCAACTTTTTTTCCTTCATATTTATCTATTTCAATAATGGCTCTTAATTTGTGTGTGTAAAAGCTTTTAAAGGAGTAAACCAGCAGTTCAGAAAAGACACTAATATCCTTAAGAAAACCGAGTAATTCTATTTTTAACTAAACAGACAAAAATATTTGTGGAAAAATGGGGAAAATGACTTTTTTAGAATAAGGATAATTATTTAAAAGGAATTTAGCATTCTTTTTAAGGAACTTTTTGTGACCACCCCGGAAGACAAATGATTAATTTAAGTTGTCTATATAAACAGTTAAAATATGATTGTTATACATTTTTCTTGGGTGGAGTGGGAACTGCATCAACTGTTTATAAGCTTTTTCTTTGCTTATAAGCTTTCTTTTTATTTTGTGACTAAATATTTTTGGGACTTTATATTTAACAAATATGTAGATAATGGGGGGGGGGGGGTAATATATGTATAGAAACTGAAATCATGTTTAGGATTAACAATTAAAAAATATTTTGTACAATATGAAGCTCCTTCAAGTTTTAATTTTATTTGGTTTTTATTTTTAAAAATCCTTTACTTTCTAAAATATTGTTGATTTTTCCCAAAATTTTAATCAATTCACATTAGGCATTATGTTTTGTGTGAAATAAATTATAACTGAAAATGATAAATCTTTTGTAAGGAAAATTTGGTGGTTTTGTTCTGAAATAATATCTTTCAGTTCTTTATTGATTTCAACTATAAATAAGCAGATTTTTTTGTAAGTTAATGTAGTGGAGGGTTTTATGACAAAATACTTTTCTTTGTGATAAATTTTAATAGATATAAAGTGAAAAACTAAAGATCAAATTGCAAAGTACTCAGTTTCAGTGTAAAGTTATTAATAGCTAGAATTTTAAAGAATATTGATTATTCTGTTTAGATTCATATTTTTCTGGCCAATATTTACTAAAACAAATTTGTTTCTTTAAACATAATTTTTTACCATTCCAGAATGCCAATTTGTGTTATGTAATGTTATTTACCTCAAGATGAATTATAATTGTGATTAACATAATAAAATTAAGGTCTTGTTAACATAAATTTAAAGTATTAATTTATTTGTAAAAAATTTACTTGCTCAAAATTTAATAGAATGAGGAGCCCAAAGGAAAATTTTGGATGAAATCATGTTTTTTTTTTTTTGTGCACTCTAATAGAAGCTGTGAGATTTTGACTATTTTATTTTTAATATTGATTTAATAGAGAAGTAACCCTAAAATTAGAATTATATATAAATAATTTTACTTAGAAAAATGTCTTAAAATCTATTTTATTTTTTATAAGTTAATTGTGCTTTAATATTGACATATTTTGGTAAGGATTCATCTCTAATAACTGAAGTTCAGGGAATAATTTGTTTTTTTTAACTGAATTTCTTCGAAGCATGCACAGGAACTTGGGAAGAAAACTGAAAATTATCCAACAAGTCTGTTTTAAAACAAATTTCTTTAAAGTATATACTTTAGAATCATATGTAATTATCTAACTTGCTCATTACTACAATGATTTAGAGTAACATTTTAATGCATAAACTCATAAAATACGTAAATCCTTACACTTGTTACAACTGGTAAATTGATTACTTTCTTCTTGTCGCATATGATACTCAGAGGTGACACCAATAAGTAGTATTTCATCCATTCCTTTACACCCAACAGACTATCAACAGTAGGTAGACATTTCGAATACTTTCAAGTAATTTATGTATGAGAATATTAGCTTCACACATGTAATTGAATCCCTTTATGTTTACAAATTGTGACTTGATTACATAAGCAGCTATCAACTATGTCCATTCGAGTGGATCAAATTTTTTCAGAATTTCAAACCCTAACTGTGCGAAAAGACTTCTCTAGGATGTATTGGGTGTAAGGGAAAGTCTGTTGTTTTTTCTGAACATTTTTTTCACCTTTTATTTAAAATTTAATCTAAAATATGTCATTTGTTAATTACAATCGTCTGGCAGATTATCTAACCCCCGGAAAAGAAGTTTCCTGTTTCGGAGATAAAGTATTCTTCCAATGCCATTTGAACACCCTCATAATGTATGTATTCATTTCCATCAAGAAAGTTTTGTAGCGACCTGAACAGATGATAGTCAAATGGTACAATATGAAGATCAGGTAGAGTTTCCCAACCCAACTCTGCAATTTTTATGCAGTGTTTCTTGACATGTATATAACGTTGTCATGGTAAAAAATCACAACCTTTCTGTTTGCCAAAGGTGAACGTTTATGTTGAATTTCTTTATTCTACACATCAGTATGCGGATAGTAATGGCCGTTTCATTTTCTTTCAGCAACTCATAGTGCACTATACCCGTGTTATCTCAGTAACAACACAACCTTCTTCTGATGCATACTAGCTTTGGATGTGGATGGTGTCTCCCCTTAGTAAACATATCGGTGGTTTGAACTCGGTACCTTCCGATTCAAGCGGATTCTGACGACTTCTCTGCGCCTAGTGGGTCGCGACTTTCGCTGCGATTGCGCCGAGTGGGTCCGGCGACTTTGCTGCGCCAAGTGAGTTTTTACGACTTTGCTTGCTCTTCTTGCAGGTAGATGGCCCAAGGACATCAGAAAATTTTAGCGTTCTTCTTTTAAGCCGAGGTCACCAATATCGGAGGTTTGAACTCGGTACCTTCCGATTCGTAAGCGCGTAACTTACCACTAGACAAAAGTGATCACTCCTGTCCGGAGGCTGTTACTGGCTTATTTAGATTCCGCCACACATATGGTTTTTTTTTTCTAACTACATGCTTGTATTCTATCCACTCTTCATCTCCAGTCACCAAGTAGTCCAAAAATGGTTACCTTTTGTGACGAGCAAAATTTTAAGTCTAAAGTAGTCTGATGAACCAAGTTTGAAACCCACTTCTGTGGAAGTTAGCATGGGATTTCTCCTGATCATACTGCATAGCACTTCCTCACTCACATTTGATGGCCTTCCTGATTTGGGTTCATCGTTAAAAAAAAAATCACTCAAGCAAAATTTCACAAGCCATCTTTTGCATGTTTGATCTGTCACTGCTTCCTCTCCAAACACTTCACTCAAGTTTCTTTTTGCCTCCTTCGCGTTTATTTCCTTTTTGGAACCTAAACAGCCTGCATTGTCTTTAGTGTATTTTTTCTTTACTCCTGTGGACAGTTTTACAAGTTTGTTGTTGTAGTTGTTACTTATACCACATGATTGACAGTAACACCAGATCAAGGTCCACGAAATTCATCGCGGCGAAGGGCTATATTTTTACGCCTGTCGTTAGTTTAGCCTTGAGCACCATGCAGGTGACAGTACTATTTTGCTCGGTTCAAACCCCAATTTGGAGGGAGAACACCCTGGGGATAATCAGGGGCCTCCCACCTCTTCCCCTTCCACCAACCTCACGAGAGGACTTACGGCTCGACGGCTATTTAGATTACCTCCATTTGCCGCGAAGGTGCTATACATTTACAAACATCCATGTCTTTCCCTAGATTCGAACCCAGGCCCTACGGCACCGCAATCAGCATGACTAGCCACTACCAGATGGGCAGCACAAGTTTAAAAACTAAAATGGGGGTGGGGAATGTGTATAAATCATCAATAGTATACTAATCTAACTGTTTAAACTGGTTTCAGTGGCATCTGAATTCTTGCTAAGGATCGACACCGCATAAAAGTGTTTGTGTTCAAGAACGACAGAATTTTATCTTATACCCAATAGATGAAAGGAAAAATAAAATAAATTAATTTTTATGTTAATACCTGCTACATGGAAAATAAAGTTTAGGTATTTGAGCATTGTCAGGGTAAAAGGTCAAAGTAATTTTTATTTAAAAAAATTTTATAACTATTTAACATTTATTATACGATGAGAGGACATCAGGAACGTTTAACGGATGTTTTAGGAGTCAATTTTTAAAATCTACAGTAGAAAAATTACGTCGGAAAACAAGTAAAAACCTGGGAGATCGGACTGATTCGATGTTGCTGGTAGGGATTACGATATTGGACCAAAAGTTCAATACCGGTATTCGATGTTTTTTAGATCTTGATACCGGTAGTAGAAATTCTAGGAAAAGTAACAAAATACAAGTGTCTCTTTGTTTTATTTGCCAGTTATTTTTGAGAGTGTAAAATATCATAAAAAAATTTATTTTTAAATATTTTAAGAGTATTTGAAGAATCACAAAAAAAAAGTAAAGGAACATCTTATTTAAATCACAAAAAAAGTATTAACATCACTGTTCAGTCTGTGGTACAATTACTAATATTTGAAATGTGATCTTAAAAAACAATGCATTCATTGTGCTGTTATTAAGCCTGGAACGCAATTACGTGCACAAATTACCAGCTGTATAAAGCGCTCTTTCGACATCTACGCTAGTTGGTGGTATTATTAGCAATACACGATATACTTTCCCAAGTATTTAATTCTAAATTTTTCATCTTCAAATAAATCGATTTCTCGTGGGATGGTTTTTGATATAGCTGATTTCTGTATTGTATTTTGGTTTGTTGAAATTCTTTTACTTAGCACTAATTCTAATTTTTATTCAAGAGACGATTCCTTTTCAGTATCGACATTAGTGTCAGAATCATCTTTGAGATATAACTGTACCGAATTCTTCTGAATATAAATAAGGTTTGTAGGTAAAAAAAATTTAAGAAAATTTACTAAAAACTTGATCAAATTGGAATTAATTAGTCTCTTTTCTCCTTTTTCATTTTTAAAATCATAATATCATAATACAAATATGATATGCAAATACAATGTGAATAACAAACTCCCCGATTTAAAAAAGATTGAAATATTACGCATCCTCTTTCTTCACAACTACAACCTTGTTTTCACGGATACGAATATTAGACTACAAATCCTGCGCGTGTGCAGTATCGCTCTGAGATGTAATATAATAGCCCATTCTGGCCCGCCTCCTTGGATAATTCACATATTTTATTACTTCTCTTGATTGTACAATGCAATTTTATATTCACAGTCTAATTAATTTTACCCGTTAGGGAGACATAAAAGCAAAAACGTATACTATTTTGCTAGGTTGGCGATCCCTGAACATATAGTGGAGACAATTTGAAAATTTTCTAATAAATACCAAAAAACCGGTATTTAGAACTTGTGAATACTGGTATTGCAATCCCTAGTTGCGGGTGGAGAGCTTAAGTATTGTTATTTTCATTGTATCGTTCAGTACTCAATTACCAATGCTTTTGGTTATTTATAATGAAGAAAAATGATTTTATTTTAATTCTCTAAAATCATTGACCAAAATTAAATTTGAAAATTCAACCCCTTTATTAAATTTTCTCATAATTTCCATACAACAAATCACTTTTCTCACGTAAGTAGTTTCCGGTTAATAATTTTTTCCCCTCCATATAGCCACGATTCTCCCTAATGCCCATGTTAGCAAACATAATGTTTTGAAAATAAGACATGTAACTTAAATTGTAAAAGAGAAAATGTGAGGATTTCTCTTTTAAAGGGATACGGTACGATTAACTTGATCGGTTGAATGATTAAAAAGCAGTCAAAAAATCAAATCTGATTTTTTAGCCTAAATTATCATTTATATACTTTTCTAGTCCGGCTGGGTGGTGTGGTTGGTTTGTCACTGGCCTTCTGCACCTAAGGTTGCGGGTTCGACCCCGGCCAAGTCGGTGGATTTTCCTGATGCAGAAATTCGACAGCGACTCTGCCGTATAATTATATGGCATGTGAAAGATCCCTAGAATGTATTTGGCTTGGGTGCTCTCGGTAAAATTAAACCCTAGTACAGGTTCGCGTCATCAGCACTCAGGTGCTTCCATCTGTGGAGGAAACTGGGTATCAAAATTATCTCTGGTGATTGGTGTTCACCTGTAGGATGCCGCAATAAAAAGAGATAATAGCTCCCGGGGAATGTACAAGAGCTGCAGTAATAAAACACCAATCCACAGGCCATTAGAAATAAAAATAAAATTTGAACGTGCTGTAAGTTTAAAAAACGCAGAATTAAGATAACATATCCATTCATTTTTATTCAGTAATCAAAACTTAACGGACTTTTCTCAGAAAAATAAAATAACTAGTTTATCTTCATTTAAAATGCTAGGGCTTTTTTTTTTTATTGCGCCTAAAACTTTGATTCTTTTTTTTTTAGCCTATTGCTAATAGTACATGCAACAAGAGGTGGTATACATTTTTGAATCAAAGCATTACTTATTTCTTTTATATATGTAAACTAATTGAATTCAGAATTTATACATTTTTTAAGGAATTCCCAACAACTATTCATAAAACATTTTAATATTACTTCATAAATTTTAAGTTTTTTCTTTAAATTGAATGGTTAGCTTTTTATAAAATTTTCAGCACAAGATTTATGTTACGAAATAGATATACAAAGTGTAGCCAAAAAAAAATTTAAATCATTAAATTAAAAATGTGTGTAAATCCTACATCTCCCCTTAACTATGTTTTAATTTTGAAAGCTTTCTTGATCCCCATGGATTAAAATTTTCCCGAAATTCGTAACTCCTTACAAAAAAGGAGCAAAAATATTCCTCCCCGGCGGGGAATCGAACCCCGGTCTCCCGCGTGACAGGCGGGGATACTGACCACTATACTACCGAGGATTGGAACTACTTGCCGAAACCCGGGATCGAACCAGGGACCTTTAGATCTTCAGTCTAACGCTCTCCCAACTGAGCTATTTCGGCACATTCAGCGCCTTTCGGAGGGATATTATAATCGAAATATTTCTTTCTCTAAGATCAATAGTGAGAATTCGGAGCTTTTTAAAGTGAATGGAGTATTTGCTTATGGATTTAAGATATTGAATTATGAAACATTTTTTTTAATTATATTTGTTGATGATCCTCTTAAAAATATTAAATAATTTACGTCATCCATTTGTTCTTTATTTGAATCTTATCTTTAGCAATAAAGAAAAACGATTCTGTTTTCCAGATTAATAAATAAATCGTTTGGTCTTTTTCTCAAGCTGGAATTTTTTTTAATTATTCGTATTAAATATATTTACACATAAAATAATCAAAAACTGCAGAAATTATTCTTTAAAAAAATCAATTAATTATTTTAAATTTTACTAATTTTTTTAAAAAAATTATTTATTTTAAAAGCAGCTAAAAGTGACAGAAAATTGTTTTTTGTATTTCATAAACTATTTTAGTCTTTTCTTTAAAAAAAAATCTCAGTATGCCGTAGATTTTATTTTCTGAAATACATATTAATTAAAATATATTAAAAAAAATTAAGCTCAGTTCATTAAAATTATTTCATGGAAGAGTCAATATTTTTAACGTCTCAACTTTTTCCGTCTTCAAAAAATATATTTAAAGAAATTGTATTTTTGTCAAAAATTGTAATTACTCTTACAAACAATAAATCCTTAAAATTGAAGAACGATTTCAGAAATCAAACATGCATAACAATATTCATATTACTGCAATTTACCACTGGATTTTCTATCTAATTTTTAAATAAAGGAAAAATTATCAATAAACAAATTTTTTTTAAAAATCTATCCGTGTATTTTTTATTCCTGTGGGGTTAAAACGAAAAGTAGACGCTCTCTTTTAAGTATGAAATTCATTCATTGGTATTTGATTTCTCCTCATTTTTCATGATGATTTTTTACATGAATATTATTTTTCTCTGCGAATTTAAAACTGTCTAGGAACAGAGCCCATAACCGTGATACATGTTCATGTAAAAAAGATGTCCCATTGTTCGATGAGTTATTGCACGTCTAATCCTTTACCATGTTGCAAATCCTTAACATTTTATGATGTTTTATATATAGATGGGCCATTATTACTTTAATTGGTAAAAGTTGAGCCTTCAGGACTTCGAGTAAAATCATAGGGGGGGGGGGATATACGGTTTGCATTCGCCTTGTCTAAAAATCATGTAATCTGAAATATAGCTAATTCAACAAACTGTAGAAATGAAGTTATGTAATTAGTTTTGGATATTTATTGGAAGCGGAAAATTCTATTGCTTTAAAAATCAACAGGGGCGTCTTAAGGCATGGTCCCAGGGCGTCGCCCTCGAGGGGGGAGGGGGCCTCGTTTTGTTCTCGACTCTTGCCACCTTTAGAGGCTGGATGCATGCTGCCACACGACGTGGCATAGAGTGATAAAGCACCCTGATGGTCTCCTGCGGTATTTTTTGCCAAATTTTCTCCAATTGTAGGACCAGGTCATCAACATTCCCTGGTAGATGCACTCCCTTCATATCCCAGATTTGCTCGATTGGAGAGAAATCTGGCTGGCCAAGTGAGAGTTTGACAAGCTGTAAGACAGTTCATAGCAACACGTGCCGTATGTGGTCTGGCATTATCTTGCTGAAAAACAAGGCCAGGGTACTGCAAAATAAAACGGTAGCCAAACAGTTCTCAGAATGTCGTCGACGTACCACTATGATGTAAGTGTGACTTTAATGACGACCAAATGGGTCCTGCTGTCAAAAGAAATGACACCCCCTAACCATAACTTCTGGAAGGCCTGTATGGCGTGCAATTGTGAAAGCAGGATCGGCAGGCTGCTCTGAGCGTCTCCAGACATGTCTTCGATTATCGTCAGGACACAGTTGGAAGCGGAATTCGTCGCTAAACACTATACATCCCCAGTCAGCATGATTCAAATCTAATCGAACTGAGCACTACTGTAATCTGGTTCAACAATGTGCAGACGTGAGTGGCAGGTGACGTAGTGGTCGGTACGAGCGTAAATTTCGCTCTATCAGCCGTTTATGAATGGTCATGATGAATACTCATGTGTGGGTCGCACGTCTGATGAATTGATAACGATGAATCAGGTGCTGTGACAGCTGATCTGATAATCAATCTGTCTTCCCGATCTGTGTGGCCCTAGGTCGACCGCTACAATCATTGCGCTGAAATCTGTCATTGTCCACCCATTCTTGCTAGCATCTTCTGCTTCGACGCACGCATAGAACATATGATAAAATTACATACAAATCTGGAAGAACATTTTCCTCCAATTAATCGCAAAAAAAACTTAGATAAGATGCCCATTCACAATCAATATAGAATCAGAAAGCTGCGGACTATCGCAGCATAATTGCCGATTAGTTGCACCCTTACATGACGTCTGTCTTCCTAACTGAAAAAGGAATCTTTTAAGCAGGACAACGCCTTATGTCACAAGGCTCGGATTATGTAGGGAGTTATTCGAGAAGCATAATGAGGAATTCCAATTAATGTACTCCCTCCTAACTCGCCGAATCTTAATACGACAAAGCATATTTGGGAAATAGGTAGCTCAAAGATCAAATTCCACTATGTTGGAATATCTCGACTTTGCGTGACTGCTTCTTATAAATTTGGTACATCCTGTCTCTCCAGTCTTATACATTAATATAGACACACATAAATTGATAAAGATTCATCTCCAAAAGGAAATAACTTTAAGTTGAAGGAAGATTTTGTCTTAGTTGAAACATGCGAGGGAACTTGGTAGAAAAACCCGAAAAGTATCCAAAAATCTTACTTATAAAACAAATATGAAACATGAATATATTTTAATAATATTTTATACATGATTTTTTCATTCACATCAAATTACAGTGTGTGTTTAATAAACTTTCTATTTAGAAACAGTTGTAATAGTAAAACATCATCTCAGAATCAAAAATATCTTTCTTCAGACTAATATTATAGAGAAATACATATTTGTATTTTTTAATTTACAATTAAGTTCAAGGTGCAGAATCATTAAAAGAATATCTAATTAATATAAACTTCCTTAAAACGCGTTCTTTAAAGTCATTTGTATTTATATACTTAAACTTGCTCTCTCACACTACTCTATTCTACCTTTCACAAAAAGGATTAAGGGTAACATTTTTAATGTGCAAACTCATAAAATTCTATGAGACAGAAGTCGACAAAAATCCTCACATTCGTTGCAACTGGTAAATTGATTACTTTGTATCACATTTGATACTCAGAAGTGTTGCCAAAATGTAGCATTCTATCCCTTCTTGAAACAATGGTAACTTTACATTTCAAATACTTTCAAGTTTTTGTTATTGTTGCCATTTGATCGGCAAAGGCCAGATCGAGGTCTACTAAATTCATCATGGCGAAGGGCCTTGAAGCCTGTCGTTAGCCGTAGCTTTGAGCAAACACAGGAGACAGAACCATTTCACCCGTTTTCACCCCATTTTTGAGGGAGAACACCCTGGAGGTGGTCAGGGGCCTTCCACCTCTGCTCCTCTTCCACCAATCTCACGTGAGGACCTGCGGCTCGATGGCTATTTAGATTACCCTCATGTGTGTCTACTACATTTACAAACAACCATGCCTTCTCCGGGATTCGAACCTAGTCCCTATGGCACACCAGTCAGCTTCGCTAACCACTGTACCGGATGGGCGAGTGCAGTAGGGCACACACAAAAATTTCGACGGGGGTGTCCATGGTCGAAAGTCCCCCAACTCGTATCATATCTCAAGACAACGCCAATTAATTCTTCTGATTTTGTCAATTTTGTTAACAAAAAACAGTAAAAAATTAATTATTGAATTAATAATTAGCATTAATTAATGAAATAAATTGTTAATTACAAGTACTTAATTAAATTTTACGTTATACATATATATAGGATTATCATCAATCGAAAAAAACTCAAGGGCTGTGGGGGGTGTCCGGACCTTTAAGACACCCTCCCCCCTCTCTCCTGTGTGAGCCACTGCGCGAGTGATTTAATGATATTAACTTCTGGTAGTTAAATCCTGAGCTTAAAAAGTTTACGAATCAAAAAGATACCCATTAAGTTACCCATAGGTGAATCAAAAAAACTTTCCGAATTTAAAAACTTTAATGAACGGGAAAGATATTCTCTGATATATTAATGAAGGGGGAGGGGTTTAATTTTTATGTTAAACTCTGCCAAAAGGGGAATGAAGTTTAAGTATTTGAATTTTTTTTAATGGTAAGAAGCAGCGGCATAATGGAGAACATTTGTTTCCACTGCAAAGTCGGTTTGGGGACCCCACACACACACACAAATTGGATTATACTAAGAGTAGGTATTTTGAGGCAGTCAGACTTTGACCCTCCCCCAATGCGGGGGTGTACGTTACGCCGCTGGTAAGAAGTCAAAGTAATTTGTAATAAAGAAAAGTAATATTTAGTGGTATGAGAGATAACACCTACTAAATAGTTACAAGAAAAACACATTAGATATAATTAACCGCTTCTTTCGTTTTTAATTTTTTTAAATTACTGCCGAAATAGCAGTGCACGAAAAAGAGAAAGATGAAAAAGGATATCTATTTGATGGTGCGGAGAGAGAGAGCTGGAGTTATGAAATGTTGCAATAAACATTGTTGTGCTCACTTATCAATAGTCATCATTTTTGGTTATTTGTATTGAAGAAAAATAATTTTATTTTGTATCTATGATCATCTAACCAAAAAAATTAAATCTTTTTTTTTTCAAAAATTTAACCCTTTTATGGGAATATTAAATTGTGAATTATTATCATTATTTTATTATGTACTAACTAATATACCCGTTCTTCACACGGGTGAATTGAAGAATTCAGCAATACAGATTGAAGGATAAAGAAGTTTTTAATGAGTTATTTTTACGTTGTGACGGATCTATACGCGACTCTATTAACCTCTTGGGGATTTTTCTGGGGAAACAAATTTATTAACCAACTTTCACCGAGTATGGGAAACGTGATTATGCAAATTAAGTAATGTTATACAAATTATATAAAACGCAAATTATATAAATTCTGTATTCGCGAGTTTTAAGAGTTATTTGGTCAGTTGGAGAGTGAAGGATCGTGAAATGATTAAGTGCATTTGGAGTTTATCAATGGAAGATTACTGAGAGGGGATCAATCGACGGTGATTAAATCCAGATAAGGATCGCCTTCAAGGTTCAAGTGTAGACTTCATAAAAGTACAGGTATCGCGTGATCCTTATTTAAATAGAAGTTAGCTTATAAGTGGGCGACGTGTTGTAGTTTATATTGAGCGTGTTTAACCTATCGTGGATTCAGTTGAGTGTCCGTATTATTATCCCCGGGCTATTGAGTCTCACCTCCGCGCTCCACTATCTGATCTGTTATCTTAATTAGATTATTATTGTGTCTGCTTGATATTTTGGTGACAATAAAATAATTAGAGTGAATCATGTCTACTGATTATTTAGTTTCTCCCACACACCTAGCCGGGTCTGAGGGTAGACAAGGGGTTTCAGTGGGAAGCAGGAACCGACAGGCATTACAACGTGAATTGCAAATTAAACAAAAAAAAAGTAAGCTTTTTGCAGATCTCAGCTGAACAGAAAAACAATATTTGTTAAAATAAAAGTTTCTAGATCTAATAGCTGACGAAAAAGATTTTTTTTATCTATAACACCCCGTAATTCTCTTGTGGGTCGGACCTAAATTGATCTTTGCTCTGCAAAAGTAACACATTGTTACAAATTTTGTGTAATGAACGCTTAAAATAGTGTAAATAATTTATATCTGGCTGTGTAATATATTATTATCACTTTCTGTTGTATTTATTTTATGTTTAAATTGTAATATTAGCAAAAGCAACATAGTTCCTTACATTATAATAGCGATTTAATGGAAACATAGCGAAATGTTGGTGATAGAGTCAAGTTGGCGTCATTTTTGGTGACCACGTTGGCATTTTGACTATTGATTGAACGTTTTAGAGACACCTGGTGGGGAGCTCAACAAAGAGGATAGCACAAAAACTTTCTCCACAAAAAAAAAAAAATGCATATAATTTTTATAGTGATAGGTTGAATGGCGTTGGAGTGAAGCGGGGTTATATATACAAACATCCATTTTTATATGTATAGATTATTCTCCTATAATCTACATACCATAAAACATCTTTTCTGCATTGGTAAGTTCCGATTAATATCCTCCCCTCTCCTTCCAAATGACCACGATCCACTCTAGTATCCATTTTGCAAGCTAACATTTTGAAAATAAGACACAGTGCTGGTTTATCCATTGGGCGCTTGGGGCGACCACCCAGAGACCCGGATAAGCTGGACTTTACCAGATTTTTTGGTTATAAATTTCGATCCTCCAGTGCTAAGGGGGCCTATAGATCTTCTGCGCCCAGAGCCCAAAATGAGCTGAATAGAATCGACACTGATAAGGCATGCAACACATAAACTGTTTATTCAATAAAATAGAATAAGAAATTCTCTCTTTTAAATATATGTGAAATTTGAAAGCTTTCTTGATTCCCCTATGGGTTAAAAGTGTAACATTTTTCTGATATTCTTTATTCTTTACAAAAACAAAAAGCAAAAATATCCCTCCCCGGCGGGGAATCGAACCCCGGTCTCCCGCGTGACAGGCGGGGATACTGACCACTATACTACCGAGGATTAGAACTACTCGCCGAAACCCGGGATCGAACCAGGGACCTTTAGATCTTCAGTCTAACGCTCTCCCAACTGAGCTATTTCGGCACATGCATCGCTTTACGGAAGGGTAAATTATCTAAATATTTCTTACAGGAGGATCAATAGTGAGAATTCGGAGCTTTTTTAAATGAATGAAGTGCGTGTTCCTGGATTTCTAAGATATAGAATTGTAAAACATATTTTAAAATTTTATTTATCGATGATCTCTTAAAAATATTAAGTAATTTGTGTCATCCATTTGTACTTTATTAAATTCATATGAATCTACCTTTTTGCAAAAAATAAAAATAAAAAGATTCTGTTTTTGACAGTAATAAATAAATCGTTTGGCCTTTTTTATAAATTAAGAATTTTTTAAATTTTTCCTTTAGGATATATGATTGCTTTTTGTGTAAGAAATGCTTTTACAAGTTATTTTTTATTACGATTTTTGATTTCCAAATTCTTTTTACAGGGAGAGGGCATAACTAAGGAAATTCATTTAGGGACGAGACTTTGTGCAATAGTAGTACTCCTTTAGAGTGTTCAAACCTCAATGTAATTCCGCTGAATGGGCAGTCAATTCGGAGAAATTTGCCTTCAAAATTCATGCTTAACTTTTATACAATCAAGTTTTAATCACTACTAGCGACGCAAAGCCGTGTATGGTAGAATATCTGTTTACTACGTGATTGACCTCGGTTCGAATCACGCGATCGTTTTTTTTTTTTTTTTGTCTTAAATTCATTTAACTATTTTTACAATTACACAACTTTATTTTAAAAAAGGTTTATTAAATATTAACTAATATTTTAGATAATTACTAGCTGACCCGGCAAACGTTGTTTTGCCATATAAATTATTTCTAGTGAATATTTTTGTAGTCAAATAAAAAATAACTAACTCATTTTAAGTGTGTGGGGATGTGGTGTATGACTGAAAGAGGAATGGAAAGTTGTGAACGATGACGGCCTATAAAAGTAACAAAACACCAAATATTCATTTTTTGAATTATTTGTACTTTTATTATTTTAACTAATAAATTTCAAATTACATCTCTATCACAAATTATGACAATTAAAAAAAACATTATCAGTCTCTTAGTGCAATGGAGTGTACGATATTTTTAGTGAGTCCATCTTTAGCCTATACAAACAAACTATATGGTTTACCCATGCAAGAACATGCCACATATAATGGTACGTGTGAAAAACATGGTGTGCCCAAATCTAAGCCATAAACATACTTCGTTTGGCCTTGAGACTTATTGATTGTCATTGCGAATGCCAATCTAATTGGAAATTGAATCCGCTTGAATTCAATTGCCACATCTGTGGAAAAAATAGGGAATCGTGGTAGTAATACATCTTATTCCCGGAACTTGCCATTCAAAATGCTAGCTTCGAGAACGTTTTCAATCAATTTTGGATGACTAATCACGTGCCATTGCACAGCCATGGTGGGTTCAAATTACGAAGCAAAATAACCGGAGATCCAACCTTCAGTTGTAAATGGTGCGGTGGCATGCTTAGCAAATCCAATGAACTCAAAAACTGTGCTGGATAATTTACAGCTACGTTGGTATCGTAAACTGCATCGATAGATTTCTATGACATCAAGTCCCCCAGGCAACACCTGTTTCCTACTGAATGTACGCACAAAATTTCAAAAGAATCGGTCTAGCCGTTTCATTTATCTCGTGTCACTTATTTGAAATAATGAAAACGAAGTTAAAAAGATTAAGTTTTACGCAAATATTTTAGACATTTTTGTTAACCATGCAATGTATAAATTTTTGAATTAAAGATATGTACAAAAAAATGGGGGGGGGGACTTTTCACTCGCCAAATTTGGTGATTTTTGATTTGCTATAGACACCTATTTTGCTATTGTAACCCATGAGCAGGTCGATTTGGACGGCAGAACAGAGAAAAGTCACACATCTGGCGCGAAACCGATTTTCGACGCCAAACGAAATAAACGGCGAAAAAAGCAACACACAGGGATAAAATAATTACGCGTTTTAAAGTTTTTAATTAATATCTTTTCAACTAATTGCAATATCGGAATGAAAAATAGTTTACGTCCTATTCTCAGACCTACTGAATATACGCACAAAATTTCATAAGAATCGGTCAATTCGTTTCGGAGGAGTTGGGTTACAAACACTGTGACAGGAGAATTTTATATATTAGATTTTGTATTTTAAAAAGTAAAATAACTGCTGTAATTATTTAAATATTTATATTTTATAATTATAACTATTAATAAATAATATTTTTATCAAAACATATTATAATCACGCGGTTCGCGATCAGTTTTTTTTTTTTTTTTGGTTAAATTTTTAAACTCATTAAGTTTTTTTACACTTAAATAAATTTATTTAAAAAAAGACATTAAATATTTTACATAATTTTAAAATAAATTATTAATATGCAATATGAGATACATATTATTTTTATTATATTAGTTATAAAAATAAAATTTTTATAAATAATTATTATAATATATTTTATGTATTATTTTTTATAATATTTTACTTATAATATATTGTATTTCATATTATAAAACTATTTGTAACTAATTATTTTATAAAATATCTTTTAATATTTATTATAATAAATATTATTTATTAATAATTATATTTATAAAATTTAAATATTTATATAAATACAGTAATTATTTTACTTTTTAAAATACAAAATAATTATCTAAAATATCATTTAATATTGTTACGAATTTTGTATAAAATAATGTAAAAAATTTGTATTTGGATGTGCAATGCCTTTATATTACTCTATGCTATATTTATTTCATGTTAAAGTTGTAATATTCACAAGCAACGCCGTCCCTTGCGTTATAATGGCGATTCAATGGGAACGGCGAAATATTGGCGATAGAGCCAAGTTGACATCCTTTTTGGCAACAAAGTTGGCGACGACTTTGGCGACCATGTTGGCGAGTTCGGGACTCTCTGGATTCTTCTAGAAATTAGTAGAGAAATCCACTAATTTCACGATCTATGACGCGAGCACATCTTTCCGGAACTTTCGGTCCCGGCTATAAATAGAGTGATACTCGCCGCAAGAGTCAGCCTTCTCCGCTGAATGAAAAACCCCACAAACGTCGTTCCAACATCTCAGAATATCATGATATGGGATTGAGGAGTGATTTTCAGTCCAGACGCACACAGATACACCGCCATCAACCGCAAGAGTCAGTCTGATTTCAACCAGCGAGTAGTGAGCATTGTTTTGATTAGCGATTAGTAGACTTGCCTTGAACTTGATCAGCTCGGCTGTGCTTGTGAATAGTCATTTTAGATTCGTGTATTTTAGACACTGCTTATTGTGTTTGAGTGCTGTTGAAGGTGTGAAATCCTTCTGTTATTTATTCTGTGAACTTTGCTGTTGAATCCTGTATTTTTAAGGATTGATTTACGCCAATAAATATTCCTCGCTCGCAAAAAACTCTCTTGTGGCTTATGACTGTTTTTGTATAAAATCCTCGAACCCCGATCTACGTAACAATATTTAATAAACCCTTTTTAAAATAAATTTATGTAGGTGTAAATATAATTAAATGAATTTAAAACAAAAAAAAATGGATCGGATGACTCGAACCGAGGCAATCGCATAGTAAACAGGCATTCTACCAACCCCGTCCCTGCGGCGCTGGTAGCGATTAAAACTTAATTGTATAAAAGCTAAGCATGAATTTCGAAGGCTAATTTCTCCGAATTGACTGCCCATTCAGCGGAATTACATTGAGGGTTGAACACCCTAAAGGAGTACTACTATTGCACAAAGTCTCGTCCCCAAATGAATTTCCTTAGTCGTGGCCTCCCCTTGTTAGTCTTTTTATTTAATTTTAAATATATCTCGCAAATATTATTTCCTAAAATACATTTTTATTAAAAAATATATTTAAAAGCATTTAATAAAAATTAAGCACGTTTGATTAAAATTTGTCCTGTTATGGTTAACATTCTTAATGCTCAACTTTTCCCATCTTCATAAAATATATGTTACCGTTAAAGTGTATATTTCAGTTATTCCATAGAATAACAAGGTATTTCACGAAATAATTAAACAAGTCATAAAGTATATAATAAATAAAAAATCTCATACTTCACCTCGTTATTCTATGAAATAACTAATGATAGACCGTTAAAGTGAAAAATAAACTATTTCAAAGTTATTATATAAATTAATTGATTATAAATAGCTAAAATCTCTCGAAAAATTTAGCATGGGTTTTTTAATTTTAGCGATGAAGCCTCCCTCTGGCCCACTACCATAGAACAAATTGGTCAAAACGATGTAGCTTGAGGAGGAGAAGCTATGATTCGAGTTTCAAAGCAGAGACTCAAAAATCCTCGAAGAGATGACGATTTAAAAAAATTTTAAATGCTTTAAAAACGTGAAAGGAAGGGGGGGGGGAGGATTATGTATTGTAATAAAATTATATGTGCAGAAAGCTTATAGGAATATCTATCGAATCAGGCAGGTACGGATGACCAAAGTGGCCTAGGATTCGAGATATAAAGGAAATAGACCAGTAGGGCGGGGGAGGGGGGAGTAGCCCCTTAGGAGGTGGATTTCTCGCATATCTCGCGATATGACGTAATACTATCGAGCATCCAAATATCAAATCCCTAGCTCAATTCCAAAGGGGGGGGGGGCAAAATTTTTTCCCAACCTAGAAATAACATAGGCACATGATATTTTAGTGCTGGAGCCTCCTAGGTCTATCAAAAGACGGCTAAAAGGATAAATGGATAGGTCTCGCCGAGGGGAACTTGTAGTTCAAATCTCAAAGCAGAGACTCAAATATATTTTAAGATATTACAGATTTAAAAAAGTTAAACAAAATTTTTAAAAGTTTAAAACGTTGCAATAAAATATAAGGAATGACCCCATGAGCAAGAAATTTGGTGCAAATATACAATGGAGGCAGAGGGATCGAATGAGCCAGGTCCGAGCGAACTGAAAGGTTCGGGTATCGAGCTATTGGAAAATGAGGTCCAGAAGGGGGAGGGACCTGAAGGGGGGGGTCGAGTCCTTGTACTTCCTAACCAAACAGGTAGTACTATCGATCCTCTAAATATCAACCCCATATCATCAAAAAAAGGGCACCATAGGATTAACAAGGGGGTTGATATTTTTGTGTGTAAGCCCTCCCCTGCCCAAAGCAGGTTTCTGCCAACTCTTGTTCCTAATCGGAAAGTATCTAGAATCGTTTCAAAAAAAACTTTCGATGCCAGATTTCATACTTTAACGATCAAGTAATTATTATTTTATAGAATACATAGTTATAAATCGTAGAATTCAATAATTTTATATGCTTTAACTTATTTGTCTAGTTATTTCATGAAACACCTGGTTATTCTATGAAATAACGGATTTCACACTTTAACGATAACATATATACGAAGAAAATTGTATTTTGCTCAGAAATTTTGTAATTGTTCTTACAAACCATAAATCAGGAAAACCGAAGAAGAATATCAGAAATCACACGCATATAATATAAGGATTCACACACACATTCTCATTAATATATTACTGCGATGTACCACTGAATTTTTGAAGTGAAACTGCTTTAGGCACGGGAGTGAATGGGAAATTTGCCCAGTTTGCGTAACGCTGAAAAAGTGAACGGACGTAGTGATTCCCCCCCCCCACACACACACACCCGAAATGTCACCTTGGTGAGGAGATAGCTAGAGGTAAGAAAAGAGAGCGGGGGAGGGTACACCACGTGACCTGCGTCATATCCGTGAAAAAGTTGGACGATTGATAAGGGGGTATGGAGTGAGGCATCTTGATGTTTGGACTAAAGGCGCTTAGGTAGAGATATTAAGGGAGTATGCTACTCGTAAAGAACTCGTGTGGCGTATTTTCGTAATTTTTATGTAATAAAAAAAACGTGCCGTTTTCAACGAATAAACGCACCCAAAATATTACCATTATATGGCTCTTCCCGTTACGGGAGTGTCTGGGGTATTGTGTATATGTCAGTAACGTTCGCGCCAGAATCGCTACGGATAGCGTCTTGTAAACAAACAGTGACTTCTGTGAGTGATGCATTAAGTTTATATCATTAATTTTTATTTCCATTGAATCCAAATTAATTCTGGTCAGAATGCCTAGAACAAATACAAAAAGAGGAAAAGAGTTTCGTGAAAGCGAAAAAAAAGCAAAACTAGCATTAAATCCAGGCGAAAGTCTATATATCACCAGGTAATTCTGTGGCAGCTTTTTTATTTATTTTTTTTATCTAATTTCATTTTTAAAAAAAAATAAAGAAGAAATAATGACTCACATAGGTTATTTTTAAACCTATCCTTGTTTCTTTTATTCTGTAGTCTTTGAAATGAAAGGGACAAAAAATAGACGTTCTTTCATCATTTAAGTAAGAAATTCATTCATCAGTATTTGATTTCCTCATTTTTTTTATGAAGGTTTCTACACGTATATTTTTTTCTCCTAGAATTTAAAACTGCCTTGGAATGGAGCCCAGAAACTGGTGACACAGCTTCAGGTTAAAAAAAATGTCCATTTTTCATTGAGTAAATATATCCCAAACGCATGTATAATCATTTATATCATGGTGCATATCCTTAAATTCTATGATATTTTATACATAGATGGGTCATTAATAACTTTAATAAGTGGAAGTTGAGTATTAATTTTACTTTAAGATTTAGGAACTAAAATATGGAGCATATTTTATATCGACAAAAATGGAATCATTCAAATACAGTGAAGTTCTTTTAACGCGAAAACGCTTAAGGTACCAACTACTTGCGACAACTTTGTTTTTTAAAAAAAATGGAGATATCGGGATTTTTTGTTGTTTCTAAATTTGTTTAGTACCTTTTAAGAAAAATATGCTAAAATTACAAAAAGAAAAATAAATTATTATTGCTAAAATGGGGGAAAATGGGTAAAAATTGACAAAAAATAACATAAGTAGGGACCATTTAGTACCAAAAGTTTATGAACGAATTTTCACTTCTGATGTGTTGCTATGTTATTTATTTTTGAAATGATCTTCGGGATAAGAGATATTTTAATTTTTACAAAAACTAGTGCACTTTATCTTAGTTATTATATAAAGTGATTAAAAAAATAGTGATTGTATTAACATAAGGGACTGTAAATTTTGTAATAAAACAATGATTGATAAATTTAAAGGTTAAAACACTTCAACTATTATACAAAGCATACACAAAAAATTTTATATATATATAGTTAATTATATTCAAAACTTTTTCAGCAGACCTTTCAGCCCTTTCAACACTTAAAAAGAAACACACTTCGAGCAAAACGCGTTTTAAAGTATAACATATATATCTTACTTAAAGTAATGGCATCTTCTTTTACTAACTCACTTGTAGTTTTTGTTCTAGTGAACGGAAAATAATAAACTTAGTATTTTTATAAAGCTAATTAGATGACCGATAAAATAAAATCATAAGAAAAATTTGTCAATTTTTGTCAAAATACTCAATTTTGGGGTAGTCGGATACATTAATTATCTAATGCCTTAAATTTAGTCAATAACATTTTTTTTTACTTCAACTGTCTTTTATAAACTGGGAAATTGCATATTTCATGTGAGATTCCTGCAATATACTCTAAAGCTACATTTTTAGAAATAACTACTAAACTTGCAGTTTTTGTTCTAGTGAACGGAAAATAATAAACTTGGTATTTTTATAAAGCTGCAAATGCCTACAAAATAAAATCATAAGAAAATTTGTCGATGTATGGCAAAATTCACAGTTTTAGGGTAGTCGGATACCTTAATATACATTCCCGTAACAGTTTTATGAAAATGTTTTTTGTCATTCATTTCTACATTTTAATGGAAATTATGATCTTGATAAAATTTGCTTATGTCATAAATAATGGTATGGATTCTAAATCACAATTAAGGTGGGTCTCAACTTTATGATTGGATTACTTAGCGCTCGAGAGTGATCTGTGTGTGTTTTTTCCCATTCATTCATAGATTAAGCACATTATGTTAAATACAGAAACAAGTTTTTAATTCTAAAAGTAAGAAAGTTAATAATGTACATTGCTTCAAATATCATTTAATGCTTTTCCGAAGCTTTTGTATACCCTGAAGTGCAAAAATAATACAATATTACTTCCATACCTGATAAAATTTCAAATGCCCTTATAGAACATCTGATAAAATAGTATATAAAACTGGAAGAATATTTTCCTCCAATTAATCCCCCCCCCCCTAAAAAAACTTGGGGAAGAATCTTTTTCACAATTAATTCAGGATCAGAAACAGAATTTTTGGATTCAAGTAAGGAATCCATAATTGAATTTGTGAGCGCGTTCGATTTGAAGCCGCTCCTTCACCGTCCTGCTGATCTAAGGGTGTCGGGGGTAAACAAATCATCACCAGAACTTCCATAATAATTATTATTTTATTACTATTCAAACACACTAATCACAAGTGAAACTACAAGAGAGCAATCTACACAAAGTAAACAAACGCAATTAATCTGTTTAATTTAATCTAATCCAATCTAACTTAGATTATTAATTCTCAAACCACTTTTTACTATAATGGCAAACTCCGTCCTTAACTTAAGTTGCGATAGTGAATTATATCTCACCTACATATCACGGCAACAGTTCCTCTACTCCTTCTATCTTACATTTACAAAACCTTTTTTGACTTTATATAGTCAAACTAATCTACATATCAAGGTTTCTTCTTGAGGGATAGCTGTGAATTAACGCGAAAGCTAGCCCTAAAGTTTCCCCAAGAGGATTATTCAGAAGGTCACGTATAGTTCCGTCACAAATATTATGATATAGCGCTTAAAGATACTTCTGATAAAATACCAAAAATGAATTTTAGTCTATTCTGCCGCAAAATTAACCTTTTTTCCCCCTCTTGGCCCAGAAGGCAGTAAATTCTCTAATGCCTTTTGCCACAACTTCAAATGTGAAACTTCTTTGGAAATTTCTTTCCAAAAAAGAAATACATACACAATTATAAGATGAGGATTTTGAATTAAGAAGAAAGTTCTTTTTTTACAGATTTTAAATTTTAAGTTGCCGAGAAACACCATTCTTCTCTTTTGCAATTATTGGTTGTCCTTCATTTCTATTACTTTATTAGCAAATTAAAAACCTTCCAACTGTAAAATTTGTTTCATTTTACCAATAACTCACTTCCCCCTCCTCCTGCCCCAAAAGAGATTAGAATAAACGGAGATTCACGAAAGAAAAATAGTAAAATATTCGGGTCACGAAAAAAAGTTTGGAAAACGCTGCTCCAGGTCAGTGTTCCCTAAAAGCATAATTTGAGGGGTAGTGATTTTTAAATGTTGAAATAACTGGGTCACGAAGAAAAAGTCTGGGAAATGCTTATCAGTATCCATATATTTTTTCTTTCTGTATTCAATGCTGATCTTTTTTTTTTTTTTTTAAATGTTTCCAAAGCATTAAGAATAATTCTACATTTTATTTTAAACATCTATAACCATTGGAATTTTTATATTGTGGGATCTTTTTTTAATCTAACCTTGTGCTTTTTGATCGTGCATTCAAATGTATTGTTTCCTTATTTCTTGACACACACACACAAATATTCACTAAAAAAAAAATATTGCGAGATGTGGGGAGGGGGGGGGGCAGGGAAATGTTTTTCTTCATTACTTATTGTTTTCTAATCGTTGACAACATTTTCATTGCAGATTTTCATACTTCCCTTGCAAATTTTTTTTTTGTAAAAATTAGCTTTCTTTTTAGGTAAATAAAATATTTTAAAATAAAATAAATTAAATTACTTCAAATGATTATTCGCTTTTTTTTAAAAAAAAAAAGCAAAGGGTTGGTATTAAATTGCTTTTGATTCGCATCAAATATTTTTATTGAAGCTACGCTGTGTAAAGGGACTGATATGTACGTCAAACCTGTCGATAATGTAAGTCCTCTCGTTGGCGTGGTGTGGTAGTTTGGCGAGTGAAGTGCTAGCTCAAGGGTCATCCTCGTCACTTGACCGAGGGCTAGTGCAGCTCTCGTGTTCTCAAGTGTGCGACTTAAATAAAAATCAAACCAAATTCGTCCGGTGAGAAGTATGGTTAGATTATTTTTTAATATTCAATAAATTAAAACGGCCCTTTAAAAATATTGTCAAATTCTCCTTTTTTCTCTTTATTATTCAGAACTCTATTTTTTTAAATAAATTTTAGTTCACTGAATGAATTTAATATATCGCGCCAAGGAGTTTTATGACTAAAAAGAAATAAATACATATAATAACAATAAATCATCAATTAATTAATTTTATAATATTAATTCTATACATAATTGATTAATATAATTTCATAAATGGCGAGTTGATGAAGTAAACAATTTGACGAGAAACTAGTATTGATGTCTAGTCTGTGATTGTAGTTTATATATGTCAAAAAATTCTTCTTTGCCAGTCCTATTACATAATCAGGATATTTTATTATATTTGAAGAGTGAATATATTTATCGCTGACATATATGTTTCCGCAGTATTATCAATTGAATAAGGAGGAACTTATATCAGCAGGTTAAAATATACTTGACATTTGTTTAATCTTATTTTTTTCTTTTCAAATCGGAACTTTTCCACCTTAGACATCCCGATCTCTATTTTGCCTTTTAAAATATAAGCATGACTCTTTATGCTACCCTTTTTTTGTAACTTAAATCATAATTTTCACTTTTTTCTAAAAAAAAGGGAAGAAATATTAAAACATTGCAGAAAATCGCAGAAAATATCTAAATATAGATTTAATTTGAGTATCTAATATATTCGACAAACTTAGGTATCCCGTAAAAATATTACGTATGAACTTGTGAAAAAACTTGTTTTCGAACTTCATGTTTGTCAAAATATTTTTTGTATTAAAATTCAAATCCCTAAAAAGTAAAAAGCCAACCTTGAAGCAAACATGCATTCTGTAAAAAAAAAAAAAATAATGAGATAAATTATTCTTTCTAGTGAGATGCCGCAAGAAAAAAAGCCGAGTGATGTTTTTGTTACAACTGAGGCAATCCTACACACACACACATACAATCTGTTTTTCAAGGAAATCATTTATCTTTTATGTTTATTTTAATGTATAGAGAAGGAGAATTCCTAATTTTCCGTAGCCTTTCAGCCGTGTGCCGAAATAGCTCAGTTGGGAGAGCGTTAGACTGAAGATCTAAAGGTCCCTGGTTCGATCCCGGGTTTCGGCAGTTGATATTTTTACTTACAATTTGGATAAAGTTAAGATTCCGTGCCATCAAATATTTATATTTCTTTCATTTTTTAAATTTTGTTTGAAAAATTTTTTGGCAAATATGTGAAAGAAAGCTTTAAATTTTTCGAAATTGATGTCTGTCTTGCAATTATAATTTTTATATTTATTTTATTTATTTTTTATAAAACATTTTTATAATATTGAATTAGTTAAAAAAGTAAGCATTTTTTTAGCTTTCTTGAAAAAAATTTTAGAGAATTTTTATCACTTATGGCATATTGTGCTGCAGTAACTTGGGCAGAAAAGGGCTGGGAACTCCAACAATTGTTTAATAATTTTTAAATATTTCCTTTTTTTTTTACTTATGATTTATCAAGTAACAATCTCAAAAACGTTCTCCCCTCCAAGAAAAAAAAAGGGGGGTGGGAATAGAGCTTGCCTAAAAATTGCATGTGCAGTTCTTTTTCTTTTCTTTTTTTCATCATAATTTCAAAAATACCTTCAAGCATCTCATTTTTTCTTTTATTTTAATTCATATTCCTTAAATTCCAGAAAATTATTTGGTTTATTCATCTTAATTATTATAAATGAAGATTACAGCCTAAGAGAATTACGAGCTCCAGCAAGCCTTTTCCAGGACGAATTTTAAAATTAATAGCCCTCATCGATATATTTATAAACAATAACAACAGATGGCGCCACAATATATTTTCTGAAAGTGAAAGTTCAATTGTATATCTTTTCCAAAAGATTGCTTTTTAATTTTCGCTTATATATATTTCGCATGGTTTCTTGAACAAAGATTTTACCAACGTTCCAAATGTACATTTTTTTCAAAAAAAAAACAAAAAAAAATTAAAATGATTGTAAATTGAAATGTATATTGATGTGAGAGATAACAAAAAAATGTAACGGAATTTTCATTGAATTCTACGTTTTTCAGATAAATGCTTTATCCAAATAAAGTACAGATTATATAATTTTTAGCGCAAGAAATTAGTAACTTTATTCGAAAATAAAGGAAACATAGGTCACTTTGCCATTCAGTAGCATAAGGCAAGCGGCTTAATTTTCAGTGCTTTAATTTTACTGACTAGCAAAAAGAATATTGGTTATTTATTTTTGCCACTCTTATCTCTTCTATTTTTAAATTTTTTCCCCTTTTTTTTTTGTTCTGTGGTTATGGGCGCTCATTTTAAATTTATTTCTGAAAAATAATTGAAAGTTGAAAATTACAATAATCTGTAAGTTGTTAAAGCTCGGGGACAATGGAGCAGATTTAAAAATTCAGAGAAACGTAATATTTTACAATAAATAAACATTTCGATTTGGAAATGTTTCTTGTGGATTATTTGTGTCCAAAAATATATTTATACAGATAAATTATAATCATATCGCCTTTTTTTTTTTTTTTTTTTTTGTCAATGGAAGCACTTTTTAACATGTTGTCATTTAGAATGCATTCAATTTCTACCAAATTGCTTTTCCTTTGTATTCAAAATGTTCCTTAAAATTCGTAACTTGCTTAATTTTTTTTTTTTTAAAATTGATTTTTCTCCTTAAGCATTAAACGAGCATCAATCATATACATGTTTTTGATTGTTTTGATATTTATTTAAAAATTCGATTCTGAAAAAGTGTATTTTAAAAGTTTCCAAGGGGGAAAAAATGCGATTGTACAAAATAAATTTTAAAAAAAGTTCTCTTCTCTTCTGATGCTGTTTCACTTTCCAAGCCAATGTTCGATTGTCTTACATTTAAATGTCAACAGGAATATCTAATTTGAAATCGCGAGAAACTATTTCGATACGGTATTAGAAAAAAAGTGAAATATTTCAATGCATTTTTTTTTTTTTTTTTTTTTTTTTTTTAAATTAAAAGCATCAATCATATACATAGTTAAATAAAAAATCAAAAAAAAAAAAAAAAAACAAAAAAAAATAAAAAAAAAACAAAAAAATTAAAAAATATTAAAAATCCGAAAACATTTCGATACAAGAAAAAAATGAAAATTCAATGCCCACAATTATAATAATAAAAAATTAAAACCAAAAAAAAAAAAATCCAAATTAAACAATAAAAAAAAATTTTCAAATGAAAAAAAAGCATCTTTCTGCATAGTTATTTAAATAAAACATAGTCTAAATCAAAGGAAAAACTTGGTAAATATTAAAGAATTTCATTAAAAAAATTAATAAGGGATATGAAATTGTTTACTTTCAGTGATCTTCAAACTTTTTGTCTCACACAACCCTTAGAACTCAGTAAGGTGTTTTCGTGAACCTTATTCCCCTCCCCCCTCTTAAAAGAATATATCTTAAAATAATAATTAAAATAGATCAACATGTTATAAGTACTTTATGTAAAAGCAGATAAAAAAAATATTGTATTTGTTATTAAAAATTTCAATCTAATTGTAATATAATTTTTTCATTAATAGTATTAATTTAAAATCAAAGTTTCCCCTGTGTGCCCATGCATTGTATTTAGTAACTGGGATAGGTGCTTGCATTTTTTCTTTCACAAACTGTCAAAGTCTAGATCTATTGAAATTATCTACTACTTTCTTATTCTGCGTTTAAATTCTTTTTATATTTTGTTTTGTAGCTACTTACATTGAAAAAAATTTTTTCACTTAAATACATTGATCTGATTGTCATTAAAATGTTTAAACCTGCGTCTGTGTGTGTGTGAAATCCTGTGTAATTTTGATGATTTGCAACCTAAAATTTAGGAGCTGTTCTTGCTTGAATTTTGATTTTAACATCGGATCTGATAATAAGTCGATAAATTGTTCCTCCTCCTTCATTTTAGGTGGTTTTTTCCCCCACAAATGAGAAAAGTGAATTTTTCATTATTTCGTGGAACTCGGGATAGTAAATACAATAGAATATTCATAATATACTCGGCAGAACATATAAAAAAACGCTTTAATATTCTTTTTTTATTTTATAATAATAGTTTAAAAAGTATTGTCGAATATAAAATTATGTATAAATAAAATTATTTATTTCTTAAGGACTGAGATGAGCTTTGGATATTTATGGTTCAACAAATTTCATAGAGAAATTGAATCCATTTTGCATAAACATTTAAAATTTTCTTTACGTATTGTGACTCGTAGAACCACAGGAGCACAGTTTGAATACCGCTGGCTTACACTATTTGTTGTTGCTTATACCACCTGATCGACAGTAACATCAGATCAAGGTCCACGAAATTCAGCGCGGCTAAGGGCTAGAATTTTACGCCTGTAATTATCCTAAGCTTTGAGCCCCCCAAGAAGGTGACAGTACGATTTTGCTCACACAACACGATAGATAGCGACACCATTCGGACCCACTGATTTAACGAGCACGTTCTCTGTTTGTACTCCACGAGTATTTGGTGGCGTCGGGCATCGAACCCAGGCCTACCGGTTTGGAGTCCGATGCTCTAACCACTAGGCTACCCACGGCTCCAGTTTACACTATTTAGCCTGCCAAACCAATAAAACTTGTGTATATCTTTCTTTTAAAAATTTTGATTTGAGAGCAATCTTGTTGTAACAGCAGTTTTTGTGACCAAAAGTTTAATTTGAGATAAATTGGGGATTTCTTATTAATGTCAGGTGAGGAAGTATAAGCAAACTTTGTGCAAAATTCAGCAACTTTTGTTTAATGTACCTTCATTATTTCAATGGCAAGTATGCAATAAGGGAGCAAAATCAACATTCAAACTTTATCCTTAGCAATAGTAAAAATTCACTCAACTTTAATTGAAGGCTTTGAGGCACAGCTATCTAGATTCAACTCGAAAGTGGTCAAGGCATCGGCTTCACTTATGCGACTTTAAGAACGCAAGATTCCGTCGACCTCGCAGATCCTGATCCAGTTCCGGCTTAGGCTTATTTCAGGCCCTGGGCACTGAAGATCTACAGTGTTCCATGGCACTGGCTCATCGAAATTTATAGCCAGAAAATCTGGTTAAGTCCAGCTTATCCGGGCCCCGAGCCCCTGGGTGCCCAATGGATAAGCCGGCACTATCCTGATCAAAACAATATTTATACGAGGTGTGACACAAAATAAGAAAGAAAAAATAACAAGGTGGGTCCAATAAATCATTATACTTACAGAACCAGTTCTCCGTAACATTATCACCTCCAAAGTAGTTCCCTTCAGCATTCTGGCCACACAGAGCTCACATTGTTGAGGGTTTTCTTGAAGAAGGGGGCATTCATTGTAGGAACTGCCCGTGAAGTATCCAGATCCCAAAACTATAGAGTATAATTGTGATGGTCTAGGATAGGTATGGCGAACCAATGGCACGCGTGCCATTGATGACGCGAGACACAATATTTTGGGCATGCCACAAATCAAAACGGTTTGCATTTTAGCTCACTACGAAGTATTACGAACAAATGCGAGTGTTTAGTCATGGTGCGAGAAGCGGCGGGGAGCACACTCGTTTTTTATTGTCTTATAAGTTATTTGCAGTCTGATCTGCAACAACAGAAGTTACACTAATGTTAGTTTAATTTGAATTACATGTATAACTAAAACATTTACAACAATACAGTGCAAAATGTATTTTTTCGCGGTAAACACAGTTTTGATTTGTTAGTATTTAGTTTCATTATTTTACCGGTAATCACAAGTCAAAATTATTTGACGCACATCTATACCTCATTAAACATTTCTTCAGGGAAAAAAATGGCACGTTGATCCATAAGGGTTCGCACCCCTGGTCTAGGAAAAGCATAGCATTCCTTTATTCCCTTCCCTGGAAGCTTCAGATGTTAAAAACCGTGATTTAGGAAGAATGGGATTTAGTGTTATTTAGTGTACATTTCTCGACACCCTCAACAACAGTACACCAACACACCCTCATTAACAGTACACAATTACAGTCACTAACAGCTCATTGCGCGGCTTGTATAACATTTCAGTGTAGCGACACTCCATATTAGATGGATCTTTCTCAAGAGACATAACTCATCATGACCTAAGCGTTTGTAATACAACTTAAATCGCTTATAATATACACTGCTGGCCACCGTAAATGCAACACCCTGAAGGAAGCACGCAAATAACATGAAATTTACAACATGCATTACCGGAGGTGAGATATGCAAATGATTAGAATTTCAGCGCAGACATACATCACGCAAGCCTGTGGCACCACCTCAAAGCGCTATTTAAGGCTTGTAGATTTCGACGATTTCAAGTTCAGCAAATGTATTTTTCTTGTGGTTTTTTTCAAAAAGCGATCAGTTATATATCCCGTAGAAACCAGCGATCAGCTTTTGATCAAGTATCCGAGTTCGACAGAGGAAGGATAGTGGCCTACCGAGATTGGGGATTATCTTTCAGGGAAATCGGTAGTCGTGTTGGACGAAACCAAACAACTGTAATGCGGATATGTGGTCGTTGGATGCAGGAGGGTACGACGGACCGATGTGGTCAATCGCATCCACCTCAGTGCACCACTTCACGTGAGGACAGGAAAATTGTACACATGGCAGTGACGAATCGCTCAGTCACATCACGAACCATAGCACAGCACATTGAATCTGTAACGCATCATTCAGTGTCTGCGCGTACCATTCGACGCCGTTTACGGCAGAGTGGTCTGTCCGCAAGACGTTCGTTGCTTGGTCTACCCTTGACGCAGAACCACAGACGTCTCCGCCGCCAATGGTGCGATGAAAGAAGGATGTGGCGGCAGAATGGAATGAAGTTGTCTTTACTGACGAGTCACGCATCTGTCTGCAACACCACGATGGTCGGATTCGAGTCTGGAGACACCGTGGAGAGAGGATGCTGAACAGCTGCGTCATGCACCGCCACACTGGTAATGCACCGGGTATTATGGTATGAGGCGGTATTGGATATCACTCTCGCACTCCTCTAGTACGCATTGCTGGTACTTTAAACAGCAAGCGCTACATATCGAGGTGTTGGAGCCAGTTGTCCTTCCTTACCTTCAGGGCTTGGCCACAGCCATATTTCAACAGGATAATGCGCGACCACACGTGGCACGCATTGTCCAAAGGTTCTTCGTCAATAACCAGATTGAATTTCTTCCCTGGCAGGCTGGCTCTCCGGATCTTTCGCCGATAGAAAACATGTGGTACATGGTTGCTCAACGATTGACCCAGACTACACCCCCAGCTGCCACACCAGATCAACTTTGGCAACGTGTAGAAGCTGCTTGGTCTTGTACCCCAAGAACACATCCAAAGTCTCTTTGAATCAATGCCGAGGCGTGGGGCAGCGGTGATCTCCAACAATGGTGACTACTCTGGCTACTGATTCTGGCAGGAACCACACTTCACAGAAGTCTATAAATTTATTCATTTGATACTTAGTCAAGATGTTATCTACAAAATAAATTTTGTTGTGCTATCTCTTGTCTTTCTTGGTATTGCATTTACTGTGGCTAGCAGTGTAACTTGTGTAAGTAACAATTCCACTCTTTTTCATATTATTACGTTGCAAAGTTTTCTCCCATTGTAGTAGATCATTGAGTCAAACTTCGTTGTAATAAACCGAATATTTCACCAATTATCACAGACTTTGTTATTGTGGCCTTAATTTAGATAACTGAGTTGACTATGCAAAGTTGATCCGATAAAACATGAAGGGCAGTTGATGACAGTTTGATCTATATCTGATCTCTAAAAAATTCACTTTAAGCCCTTTTCAGTTTTCCTGAAGAAATGTATAATATGACAATTGGAATAAACAATTAAACAGTAAGATAAATGTTTTTTCTATTTGCCATCATTTAAAAAACATACAATTTGATAATCAAATGATTTCAAATTTGAAATTTATGAAATTGAAAGAATTGTAGCGGAATCAAACTATAGGGCCCCACTTCAATAATGTTTGTGTCCGCGGTAGCCTAGTGGTCAAGGTAACGGACTCGTGATTGACGTGTAATGATTTCGAACATAGTACCGCTGAAGAACCGCAGTGTAGGGGGGCGATGCACCTTAAATCCGTCGAGAGTTCAAACGTCCTCTCGTTGGTGTTGTGTGGTAGTTAAAAGAGGAGGTGCCAGCTCAGGTATCGTCTTCATCACTTGACCATGGTTCAAAATTACGAGGTCCGTCGCCGAAGGTCCTCGAGTAGCAAAACAGAGCGACGTTAATATTCACTCACTCACTCCTTCAGTAATGCTATCGTTAGAGAAAAAAAGCAAAAATATCCTCCCCGGCGGGGAATCGAACCCCGGTCTCCCGCGATACTGACCACTATACTACGGAGGATTGGAATTTCTTGCCGAAACCCGGGATCGAAACAGGGACCTTCAGATCTTCAGTCAAACGCTCTCCCAACTGAGCTATTTCGGCACATTCAGTAAGCTTCGAAGAGATTACATCATCAAAATAGTACTATCTTAAAATTGATAAAAAATACTGAATGTTTGGGTATAATTGAAAAGTAAAAAAAGTGTATAATTTGTGAAATTTCGCATGGATTTGGCGAGAAATTGAACCATAGTATACAGCAGTACTCAATTACTATTAAAATGTGTTAAAATTTATAGAAATGATTTTGTTTTTACCAAAAAAATTGAACCTTTTGGTTTTGTTTCTTTTTACAAAATGCATGTTGTCTTAGAACGTTTAGAGCGTCCTATTGTAAAATAGTGGCATTTCGTTTTTTACTTCGAAAAGCATTTTTGTAGACCATTCTAGTCAAAGACTGCTATCCCATCAAGCAATTCGCCCTAATTATTTAATATTTTCCAAAAGCGAAACTAAGACTATTTTTTTAATTTTCACATTTTATATTATCCAATCTTCAAACATAACGTAGAATAGAGTAATAGAAGAATATTATGGATTTTACACAAACATAAAATCTATTTATATATATCAGTTATTGTATTCATTCACTGTGAATTTAATCAACTTTTACCCAGTCATCAGCATTCAACAAATATTGAAGATAATATTATTAAAAAAAAGGATAGAAATAAATAAGTATCACAACAAGATTAAATATGTTTGTATCTCAGTTCAACTTTCTTCAATTTGTATCGAGTTCTCTGATAATAAAGAAATTGAATTTTTTACATGGGAATTTTATTTTTTCGTTTGATCAATAGATTTAGCAATAATGAATTTATTTTGTAACACAGATACTATTTAAAAAATTTGCGTTTTTGTTTCTTTTTATTAGGAAAAAAATGAATTTTGCAAATATGTATATATATATATATATATAATGTACATACATAATGCAACTATAAATTAATGAAATTAAAATTTTTGAAAAAAATATATTCACAATCACAAACCAAAAAAAAAAAAAAAAAATGAAGAAAAAAAATTTTCAAAAAATTGTGTTTAAATAATTTTTTTTTAATGAATTTTATATTACAGGATTTGCAGTAAACTTAATTTTATTAAAAAGAATTTTTTTAATCTTACACTATTAAAATTTGAAGGTAAACAAACGTATCTATCTATCTATCTATCTATCTATCTATCTATGTGCGTCTATCTTCTCACGAACCGTTAAATTTAAACAATAATAAATTTCATATACAGAAATTAATTTGCGTTATTTCTTACACAGGTGCAAAGAACATTTCTTTTAAATAAAAATTTACTTTAAAATAGCTTTGAATATTTGTTACTTCAATAAGGCAGATGTGGTCCGTAATCCTCAAACGACCAATCTTGCTGGATTTAATGACATCTGCTTCCTTAAATAGCTTATATAGCTCAAAATTATGTCGCTGTTTCCACACACAATCCATTCAATGCACCAAAGATTTTCTCATCTTACTGAGTGTTTATTTATTCAATTTTTCTTATAAAATTTAAAATTTCCATTTTCAAGATAGTTGGTTTGGTCTCCTCGCATTTCAGGGATACAGTTTGAATTGGTTTCAGTTACATTGTATACAAAATTTTTAAATATTTAAATTAAATAATCCTCCTTTAAATAATTTTAAAATTCTCTAGAGTTTCTTTTAAAGATGAAGTGCTGTATTCCTCACTGGAATAGGAACACCGCAAACGTCATCGCTACTTATCCTTTTTATTATAGTGTCTTGCGAATGTTGTGTTTTTGATACTTAAAATAGTAAAAATAATTTATAACTGGATGTTTAATACATTAATATTACTTTCTATTGTATTTATTTTATGATAAAAATTGTAATATTTGCAAGCAACGCTGCACCTTACATTATAATGACGTTTCAATCAAAACTTGGGGAATTATTGGTGATACAGCCAAGTTGGGATCATTTTTGGCGACCAAATTTGACTTATTGGTGATCATTTTTGGTGACTTGGCTATCATATGAATGCTTCTGGAAATAACTAGAGAAATCAAAACACCACGATCTATGACGCAAGCGAATCTTTCGAGAAAGATACGTGCAGCCAATAAACAGGAATCGCTCGCTGAAACTCGGTCAGTTTTACTTGAGCTGTTGAAGAGTTGCTACGATCGAACTATTGCTTGCGAATAATCTTTGTCATTCGTATTTGTATTTTTAGACACTGATAGTTGTGTCTGAGCATCGTAGAAGGTGTGATCTTCTGCGTCCGGGGCCCAAAATGAGCTTAAATCGACACTGTTTGGGACTGATATCATCCACGAACCCCCATCTACGCAACAATATCATAACTATTATTCTATTTTATAATCATTGGTTTATTACTCCGAAATTTTTGAGAAACTCGCAGACGAGTTGTTACAAAAAAAAATTTATGGTTTAATTTGAAAATACAAAGTATTTTAACACCGCAGACGATTTTTTACTGACTTACTTCAAGTTGTTTAGTGTAGAATAAATTTTCGACAGAAGAGAAAATATAAAGTTGACGCGAGAACATTATTGTGCTATGATTTCAAAGCGGTATTAAATCAAGACGAATGCGTTCATTGGCTGCAATTAGCATTTGGTGATGAACCTCCATGTTGTCTTACTGTATTCAGAATGTGTAAAGAATTTACCAGTGGTCGCAATTTTCTTCAGGATGAAGAACACACAGGAGGGCCGCGGTCGGTAGTAATCCTGGATAATGTGTCAGGATAATCGCTGTACTTATTAAATGATAAAGAAGGAACTTAACGTTGGATCCGCAGTCATACACAAAATTATTCATGAAGAATTACGTATGAAAAAAGTAGTTTCTCGTTGGTTCCCCATAATTTAACTGAGCACCAAAAAGAGAGAGAGAGAGAGGAGCGTTTTAGAATGAGTAAGGAAACCCTTAAATTGCTAAATAATGGTGGCCACCGCATCATTTCTAATATTTCTAAACTTCTAACAGGTATAAGTGAAATGTACTTATCGTTTTTTGACGCTCCAACACGTCAAGAAAGCACAGTATGTGTCTTTGAAGATGATCCTACTCTAACAATGGTGAAGAGACAAGGAGCAATGAAAAAAGTACTACATGCCATTTTCTTCAGAAGTACCGGATTGGTGAAAGCCATCAAGTTGGAACGACATAAGACTCTAACAGCAAACAGGTATACCACTAAATGTCTTTCAGAAATTCTCCAAGAAGTGAATGTTAGGGGACTAATGCTCTACCATAACAATGCATCTTCCCATACAGCCAGATTAACAGTTGGGTTTCTTAAATAATAACAAATTAAAGAGTGATAAAACATCCACTTTATTCTCCGGATCTAGCTTATGTGTGGCTTTTGGTTATTTTTTTTTAATCTAAAAAAGAATTTACGTTGACGTCGTTCTCATTCAGAAAAAGAGATTGATGGGGCTATAAATGCATTTTATTAATCAATTCCAAAAAAGGAATGGTTTGAGGCATTTAATCCATGGAAAATCCGTCTATAAAAGTGCATTGGTGCTGGAGGAGACTACTTTGAACACTTCTAAAACTTTTTAAGTATAACTTTAAAAACCTATGTGTGTGTACCTCAAAAACTCAGAATGACCCTCGTATTATACCGAGAGCATATTCTCCCGCCATCTAGGTCTTGAAGTATTTCTCCAGGAAAAATTTCCCGAGTTAGGAAATTCTGGGCAATATGTTCATTGAGTTCTATTCGATATCTTTTGAGCAATTTTGACTAATTTTGAGAGTTCTTTTCTCTATAGAATGAGTTATTACTACCACTTCTCCTTTTTATGCTAGGTTTTATTAAAAAAATTACGGTCTCACGTATAGGAATAATAAAAAACGTGATGGATTGAATCTTCAACAGGTAGGTATCATCTTAAACAGTATCACGTTTGGATGATAAGAAAGATTAATGGTTGGTAAAGTCAGGGCAGGTTAAAGCTCATTTCGAGCCCTGGACGCAGAAGATCTACAGGCCCCCTTGGCCCTGGAGGATCAAAATTTATAACCAGAAAATTAGGTTAAGTCCAGCTTATCCGGGCCCTCCTGGGTGCATGCTCTAGAAGAGCCCGGATAAGGCGGCACTGGATAAAAAATATAAAAGGAATCTGAGTGTAGCAGGTTCTCTCTCAACAGTTTCTAACTTACCTGTAGGAAAATCTATTTTATAGATCATTTGAGTGATTGAGAACCTCACTTTGTGAAGGAACCTTGATATATTCTAATTAGGATAGCTATTTAAAGAGATGTGAAATGGAAAAGTAGAAGATGTTGAGACTGTAATTGTAAGCACATGTTTTGGCGATAGTAAAAAGAGCAATACTGACTTCAAGATTATTTGTCGTTGGAACTGACGGGAAAAATTGTAGATCGCGAAACTAGTGATTGTACTGATTCTAGAGTTGGAACCTGCGAGGGTGTAATTCGAATCATCTCATAAAAGGAAAATGAATTTTTATTATCATTGGTTAGGATTTTACTCTGATGAATATCTTAATGGATAATTTAATATTTATCTTTAAGATATTAGACTAAACAAAAGTTGTTGGGCTTGCAACGTCTACTGTATGTCTGAGTCGGCTCATCAACACATTAATACTAACTCGGGTTGTTTCAAATGAACGGAAGTTTAATGTTAACTGTAGGTAGAAATGAAGTATGATTTCAACTATTGGAGGTGTAAGAGTTGTGAAAGTTATTCTTAAATCACGCATTTGCTGAAGAACAGGGTATGAACATCCAGGTCAGATGCATACAAAAGCTACCATCTTGACAAAATGTTCTGCAGTTTTCATTTTGTATTTATCTTTAACACAATAATGTTACTATAGTTCGAAATGAATTTCACAGAAGGGAAACGTTCATTCCTTGTTTTGGTCAGTTCACAGAAAGACAAACTTATTTGTATCAAGATAATTTTTCTTTTATTATCATCTCCTTAACTGACAGCTAAAATTTATGCCTAAAAGTGGCGTTGCATAATTTAAAAATAAAAGCAGGTTCTAATGTTCATTTGTAAAAGATATATATTGAAAATCCAACATTGTCTCCAATCCTGGGCCCGTCAGTGTACACTTTTCTCAGTTTCAATGGAAATAACATATCTATTTCAGAGATTCAAAGAATTTAAATATGTAGTTAAGTTATCAAGGGCAATCAAGGTTGGGCAACTATGATTTTTCTAAAAATTGTGCAGTTTTTTAAAATTATTAAATGACTAGCTGTTACCGCCCGCTTCGCTGGGAATTTCATGATGTTTTATAAATTTTTACTGCTTATATATATGTATAAATTATTGATATCTAAGTCCTGCATTAAGAATTCGATTGTATTGAAAAATATACTTATACCTGTAACTGTCGCCTGTTGATAAAAAAAGGGGCAGAACTCATCTAATTTGTGTTTTCTAAGAATCTCTAAAATTGAAGCATAGAATGATGTTTGCTCTTTCGTAACCCAAAAACCAAGTGGATTCCCGCAAAACCAATTTTCGGTGGATCTCTACTCCGTAAATTGAACGTGCAAGCCAAATTTCAAGTCTAAATCTAACAGGAAAAAAAAAAGTTATATTATCAATATCCCCGTAATCCCGTTGAGAGCCGTTTTCCAAAATAACCGCTGTTAGCGGATTTCAACTCAACAAAAGAAAAATGCAAACCGAATTTCATTATTATAGTCCTTGTAGCTCGAAAAAAGTAATTTTTTTTGTCAATACGTCCCAGTAACCCCCTGCACCCCCCCAGAACTTGATTTGCTTAAAATACATTCTTAGTGGATCCCTATTCAACAAAAGAAACATGCTTAACAAATTTTAAGTATATGGGTCTAACAATTAAAAACATGAATTTTTTTCTGTAACTCCTTTTGACCCCTCGCAACCTTCCTTGGGGGTCAATTTTCGTTTTACTCTTTGTTAGAGGAATTCTATTCCATGAAAGGAACATGCCTACCAATTTTCAAGCAGGATGATCAAATAGTTTAAAATGGAAATATTTATCAATTACGCCTCTTAATCTCCCGAAATAAAACTTGGTAGTTCATATTCGCGAAACCCATTTTGTAGCGGTTCTCTACTTTACGAAAGGAATCTGCTTATCAAATTTCAAGACTGTACGTCTAATAGTTTAAAAATGGGGATAATTATCTATAACGCCACTTGAGCCCCCGCAACACCACTTCTGGGTCTGTTTTCACAAAACCAATTTTGTAGGGGAATTGCACACTATGAAAGGAATCTGCTTAGCAAAATTTAAAGACTGTGTGTCCAATAAATTAAAAATGCAAAAAAAAATTATCAATAACGCGCCTTGAACCCCCGCAACGCGGCCTAGGGGTCGATTTTCACAAAACCCATTTTGTAGTGTATCTCTATCCTATGAGAGGAATCTGCTTACCAAATTTCAAACTGTGCGTCTAATAGTTTAAAAATAGAAATAATTATTTATATCTGCCCTTAACACCCCGCAACACCCCTTGGGGGTCAATTTTTCCCAAACCTGTTTTGTAGCGGATATTTACTCCATGAAAGAAACATTCCTACCAATTTTCAAGCAGGGAGGTGAAGTAGTTTAAAAACGAAAATATTTATCTAGTACGCCACTAAATCCCCCGCAACGCCATTTAGAGGTCTGTTTTCACAAAACCTTCTTATAGCTGATCTCTACTCTATAAAAGAAATCTACTTATCAAATATAAAGACTGTGCGTCTAATAGTTTAAAAATGGAAATAATTATCTATAACGCCCCTTAAGTCCCGCAACGCCACTTGAGGGCAATTTTCACGAAACCCATTTTGTAGCGTATCTCTACCCTATGAGAGAAATCTACTTACTAAGTTTCAAGACTGTACGTCTAATAACTTAAAAATCGGAATTTCTAACGCCCCTTAAACCCCCGCCCCCGCAAACAATTGCTGCTAATTTGAAATTACAAACAGACACTTCAATTTTATTTATTTGTATAGATATAGATTGGGATTATAATAACTATTGTTTAAATGTGACTAAAAATGTAAATAAAAAAAAAAAAGAAAGGATTAAAACTAACCGTAAAACTTATCAATTTTTTGTTTCTTGCATTGCTTTTTGCTTATGAAGCCTTGATTTATTATTTTTAAAAGTGCATCCGAAACAGCCGATGCTCTACTTAACTGAACAGTGATATAACTATTATAAAAAAAATTATGGCACGTGTCAGCGTATTATCATGTGCGCGTAACACTATTATGTCTCATGAAGAGCATCGGTCGCCAGTAACCAAAACAACGACTTCATTAGCTCAGCTTGGCGTTCATCTTGGCATTCAGTTTCACGTTCACCTGTATAGTTTCCGTTCCCGTAAGAATACGGAAATAAAATATAGCCTATGTTACTCCCCGTTAATGTAGCTTTCTATTAGTGAAAGAATTTTTAAAATCGCACCAGCCGTTTCCGAGATTAGCCGAAACAAACAGGCAGACAAAAATTTTAAAATTTTGTTTTTTGTTATGAGTACCGTATTTACTTTTAGTGCATTAAGTAAAAAGCTGCTAATTTGAAATTACAAACAGACACTTCAATTTTATTTATTTGTATAGATTAGGAGGGATATACCCGAGACTACATTTAATGCATGTGTTGCAATATTTCAAAGGTCGGGAATATGTTAATAAACAGATTCGACAAATTGCTTTTAGCTTTTTAATCTCTTTTATTGGGTTCTCTTCTCCCACCACTTAAATTATATTTTCTATGACTGCCTGTTTTTAGGTTTTAAATAGATCCTCATTTAATCCCTTTTCAAGTTCTGTTGAAATAAATAAAACATTGATTTTTCTTTTAAGTAGAGGATATATCCGAACAGTTTCAACTTTTCGATATAATTAAGTATCTGATACAATTAGATATTTTTCGTGTTTAGGTACTGAATTTAAAAATTGAGTTTCCCCTAAAAACAGTTCCATTGCATCCTTTGAGTTTATTCATAGTTCTTTGAAAACCACTCTGCTTTAGTTTAAATATATATTCTCGGGTTTTTTTATATATATTATCACAAATCAATTTAGGACAATAGGCTCACTGACAAATTGCCCGTCAAAGCACCAAGGTAAAAAACTTGGAGGTGTGACAATTGAAAAAGTGCAAAAGATTTGGGAATAATTGTTGATCACAAAATGTAGAGGAAGGAGCATATCTCTTATGATTCTAGTAAAAGTGAAAAATTCTTCTTGGACAGTTAAAAATTTTAAACAATACTTTTGGACTGAAAACTGATGTTCTTCAGTTGATTGGTAAGCAGCGGATAGTACCTCTTATATCTTATTCATCGAGAGCTTGGGGACATTCTTTAAGTAAGAAAATAAATGGTAGACTTATTAGAAGAAGAAAACGCGGGAGTTTTTACTTCGTGTCATAAAAGAATACAAGACTATTAGTTATGAAACAGTGCTTGTCATTTCTAGTATACAGCCTATAGATTAGGTTATTTTGAACAGTCTTAAAGTTCGAAAAAACTACTTAAGTATCAGCCTAGACACACTGGATGAGACGATTCTAGTTTCATTACTGCCCTACCTTCCATGTAGAAAACCTACCACTCTTGTAACTTATACAAATGTAGTCTTTCAAGACTGTAAAACTGTTTCACAGATGAGAGCTAATTGGATGAGAGGGTCGGTCTTGCCTGCGTTATTTATGTTGGAGTTGAAAAAGTTACTTTCCAACATTGATTAAATGATAATTGCTCTGTTTTTCAAGCCGAATTTTACTCTGCATTAATCATGCAGTGAAATTGATTCAGGATTCCCTCCGTCAGGTCGGAACTCTTAATTTTCTTATCTGCACTGACTCGCTCTCTTCATAATTTGCGCAAAATAACTTCTACAGAAAAACTTGTTGTGGAAGTTCAATCCATTTTATATTACTGATTTATAATACTTATCAAGTACGCCATATATGGTTCCTAGTATTTCGTGATTTTTACTCCTGCCCTTGTTGACAGGGTGTAAAAAATTCCTTAAGAAGGGTAGATGATGCGACGTTATTTTGTTTAAATACCCAGGTTCATCTTAATTACATTCGCACCATTATTAATTTAAGTTGTTTTATTAAATAAAACTGTGTGCATTTAGTTAATTAATAGTTTTTAATTTATTTAGAACTTAAGAGCGATAAAACAAGGTATCAATCATTGGCATGGCCAAGTAGTTTTAGCGCGTTTTTCACATGTTGTATTTTACAATAATGCAACTAATAAACTTTTTACTAACAGAAAGTAGTACTATACTTAAAAAAAAAAAAATTAAAAAAAAATAATTTGAAATTATTAAATTTAAATATGATTCGACTCATCTAAGGCACAAATGCGACCAAATGCCGAAAACCCGAGGTCAATCGGTTAATTATTGGCTGAGAAAAAGGTACGACAAAATATGGAACGAAGACGAGGACGAAATTTGCGTCCTAATAGCGCTTTTTTTACACTACGTGAAAAACGCGCTAAAAATACAAAATAAACCACTTATGTAAAAGACGGAGAGAGTGAGAAAGGGCTTCATTTGAGTCTCAAGAGTTTTGGATTCTCGGATCTACTTGTTTGCCAACATTGTTCTTTCTGTGATTTTTTCAAGTGCAGCCCATTATAAACTCCACCACGTCACGCCAATATTATGGTGCGAACTTTTTTTCTTTTACCTCTACTAATTCACTGATTGGTTGAACATTCACGCGGAAAGATACAATTAAATGGTTTATGGGTCCATCGAACCCAAAAACTTGCCAGAATATGGACCTTTCGATGTCTGTTCCATTGTCCCACTGGAAGCATTTACTTTGGGAAAGATCTGTTTCGGTGTGTAACATCGAATTATTGGCCTCTCCCAATGCTTAGTGGATTTAAATGTTTTTTCCAATAGTTTATCAGCGGTTAAAATTTAAAAAAAATTGTTTTATTGATTTCAAGTTATCCCAGATTGCAAGACATGGAATTTTAAGAGCTATTTGTCTAGGTTTAATTGATAATGATATTAGCTAATGTGGTCAGGATGTTGAAACTGGGGAACATGTCTTGTTGTAATGCAACCTATATTTTTGTGAATGAAAATTTTTTAAAAATGAGGAGTAACGTTTATGTACTATTTCCTGTCCCCCTGTTTTGTCTTTGATGGTCAATTGTTCTGAAACCCTTAATGCTTTAAGTTATTTGTTTACTGTATTTAGATTTTTAACTTGTAATGAGAACTTTAGATCATTTAAAGATGGGCAAGGAGCCATCTTTTGATAAGGATATCTACACAAGTATAATTACAAGATCCTGCTGTCGTTCTGCACAGGAATCACATACAATTCATGGAATCACCATCCTTTTTTCCATTTCTACTATTAGCTCACTCTCTCTATATACACTCAAGAGCCAAAACATTATGATCACCCCTACATTTTGCAATGGAATCGCCTGGATGACGTGGAAGGCACGTGGTCAGGTGGAAGTGGTATTTAACTGCTGCTGAAGAGTCTGAATAATCATTCTTTCACTTACTTCTGTGTGTGATGGGAAAGGCTGCGGATCTAAGCGACTTTGATAGAGGGCAGATTGTAATGGCTCGAAACAAGTATTTCCGAAACTGCACGACTCGTGGATTGTTCGCGATCTACAGTTGTTAGTACTTATGCAAAGTGGATGAATGACGGTGAAACCAGCAGTAGACGACATGGTGTCGGACGTCCACACGCTATCAAAGAAAAAGGTCGACGGAGACTGTCTCGCATTGTGAAGCAAAACCAGAGCCAGATAGTGCCTCAGCTGACAGCCCAATACAATGCAGGGCCAAGTAGAATAGTATCGGAGCGCACTGTTCAGTGGACACTGTTGGATATGGGGCTACGCAGCAAACGTCCAACTCGTGTGCCTTTGCTGACCAAGCGTCATCGCCAACGGTGCCTGCGCTGGGCTCGGGCATTCGAGACTGGTCCATGGATCAGTGGGAGAGAGTTGCCTGTTCAGATGAATCATGGTTTGTCATTCATCACGACGATGGCCGTGTCAGGATACGCCGTCTTCCAGGCGAGACCGTTGCTTAAACATCTGGTACAATCTATCTCCGGCCATCTACCAAGGACTTATAGCATCCATGCCAAGGCGGGTTGAAGCTGTGTTGCGCGCCAAAATGGGCCAACTCGTTATTGACGGGAGGTCATAATGTTTTGGCTCTGGAGTGTATTTATCTTGTTCAAATTTTCAATCATTAATAAAAATACGTTCTATTCATCCACACACAATCAAGTTCAAATAATTTTTTCTAAACTAGTAGCGGATGACACTTGAATTAATACAGTTTTTTGAAATATTAATTCATTAATTTACTGGTTAATTAATTACCGGTTTCGACGCCAACTTAGATTCGCCACCATTGTTGTAACAATGTAACTTAAAACAATGAGAAAAGTTGGCGTCAAAAACCGGTTTTCAGCCAAACCGGGTGTGCATTGTTACAACAATGCACACACAATTCCTACTGTTAGTTCACTCTCTCCCTATATATATATATATTGTTCAAATTTTCAGTCGTTAATAAAATACTTTCTATTCATGCATTTAAAGTAGGAACTGACTTAAAATTTCTTTTTTACTTCATATCATTAATCATCTTTCATTGCCACAACTGAAAGCCAAACATTCTAAGACGCTTTAATGTACTCTTTCGACCGAAATTTATATCAATTCACAAATACTGGAAAAGCCGCCCATCCGGTATATTGGTCAGTGAAGCTGATTGCGGTGCCGTAGGGACTGGGTTCGAATCCCGGAGAAGGCATGGGTGTTTGTGTTGTAATCCTTTCTTCTGTCTGTATTGTATGCCCCCGTGTTATACATTGCGTGGTGCACGGGGTTTTATAAATGTTTTTTAAAAAAATACTGGAAAAAAATAAATCTTTTTTTTTTTTACTTTGTTATTTTTTATATAAGCCCCAAAAATATAATACATTATACGAACACTAATTATAATCTCAACACTAACAAGATTTATACTGAACAAAATATAGTGATCCTTTATTCTGAGAAGGGAAAAATAAGAAATTTTTTTTAGAGTCATTGGTTAGTTGTTTTAAAAGCTCAACAACTAATTTTAAAAGATAATTTTTTTTAAAAAAATCTAATGGGGCTGCAGATTGGTATTTTTACCATTGCAGACCTAGTACATCCCCAAGAGCTGGTATCACTCTTTAGTGCGGATACGAATTGCCGCAGGTAACTTTGATACCCAGTTTCCTCCACAGAGGGAGGCACCTGAGCTCTGAGGATGCGAACTTGTACCAGGATTTAATTTTGCTGAGAGCGCCCAAGCCAAACAGACACTCTAGGGATCTTTTACATGCCGTATCATACGACGTGGCCGCTGTCGATTTTCTGCATCACGAAAATCCACCGACTTGGGCCGGGATCGAACCTGCAACTTTGGGTACAGAAGGCCAGCGACAAACCAACCACGCCACCCAGCCGGCATGATCAAATTTTGTCCAATTTAAAATTGAATCACAAGAAAATTCATAGACTTCGAATGAGAAACTGAACGTTAATTTTTTTAAAAAGACAACTAAGTAGAAGTCTTATTAGTTTTGTTAGGCAAGATTTCACCAAAATCTCTGCTAAATTTAAGAAGAGTTCACTTTATAAAAAGTATTAAAAATTCCTTTAACTGTTAGGCTTTAAATATTCAATAACGCACTTCTGAGTAACAAACTCAACAGAAAGTAGTTTAATTAAGAAAATACTCCTTTCATTAAATTATAAAAACGAACGTTTATTTACCAAAACATCATCCATGAATTTTTATATTAGAACTAACTTTTTTATGGAAAATGCCAGATTCACAAGTCATAAAACAAAATTATTAATTCAGTGTGTTTGCTTTTAACAGTGCTGTCTTTTATGTAAACCTAACAAATTTTATCTTCAGTGCCGAAATAGAATACAAACATATTAGTAGTATGTCATAACATGTTACAGCTTAATGTGCTTTTGATAAAATTACCATGAATTCTGCAACGTTTATTAAAAAATTTAAAAGTCAAATTTTTAAGCATTTCGAATTAATATACTTTTTTCACATGCAGAATAGAACAGTTCGACCTCTATTTAACAAAGTCGCTAAATCCCCCCCAAAAAGTTCGGAATGCGGAAAATTTGTTAGATTATTAATCTTTTAATGTACTTTAGGAACACAATAAAATAAATTTTAAACACTAAATGGTATTAAAAAAATTAATTATTCACACTTTTTTTTTGTAAATGAATACCCATTTCTTTTATAAATCTTACCCATCAAGAAGAAATCTGCAAGGAAAAGAAGAAAAGAAAGAAAAAGAAAACGTTTTCAATGATTGTACAATATTTTCAAAACAATTTTATATTAGAACTAATTAATTTTAAAGATGTTTTCTAATTTTAAGCATACAATTATTGAAAAACATACATTTAATAACCAGTAATTTTTGCATAGATAACCATATGCGTCCCAAAATTTAATTACTGACAAAATCTGTTAATTATACTGTTCTAGGTGAGTTAGGCACCTAGTAAAACCAGTTCAAGGGCATTCATTGATTACCATAAATGTATTAGAGAGAAGTAATTTGGAATGTACAGAAGTATTTTTCAATAGGATGAACAAAAATCGAATCACAAGAGAAAAAGCTCGTTAAACTTCACTATTGGGAAATTTTAGTAAAATATTTTTGGTTCCAAGAAAAAGTTCGCAAAATGAAAAATTCACTTAACAGAGGTTCGTAAAATGGATATCTGACTTTATAATACTGTATTATGCTTAACAATATTGGAGTTGTTTTTCAAATTGAATCATCTATACTTCCCCTTTTAACTGCTCTGATAATAACTGTAACTGACTGTTCCAAGCAACAGAAGCACTTTCTAATCTTCAGCATAGTCTTGCCTATTGTTTTTGTTAATGATATGCATTGTCTTGATGAGACCTAACTTAAATTAATAAATAACTGTTACACCAGAGAGAGATTTTTATTGAACACAACCTCGAATTCACTACTTTTAGTCTAATGTATATGGAAACAGTCCCTCGACAAAGTAGTTCTATTGTCTTCATTTTAAAGCAAAGAAATTAATTAATGCAATAAAAATAAAATGCATCATTTGAATTATACAAAAATAGACAGCTACTGTCTACAGAACAGTAAATTGGTGTCAAATTTCAATGCAATATTTGAACAAATTCAAATGATGAGAATGACAATGTGAATTGATCTTGTATTTCATTATCCTAAACATTCCACGCAAGTATTTTGAAATTTATTTAAACTTAAATGCAGCAACCTTTATAACTCTATGGAATTATTTTGGGTGGCACAGATTAACCTACTTATATCTGAATCACAATATTACATATGATTACTATAGATAATAAGATGAATATCTGACACATACATAAGCAAATAAAAAAAAAACTCCAATTTTCAAAAAATGCTTTAATGAGTTTCACAATCACACAGGTACAATAAAAAGGCATGATACATACATGAAAAATAATCAAAGTATGGCACAAAGCTACAATATCGTGCATATCATTTCTAACAATTGTATAGCCAAGAAATTTTTTTTTTAAAATAGAGCTTAAAAATGTTTTAATGATGATAAAAGTTGGAAATAATATTTCAAAAAATGTTTTAAGATTGAGGATAAATGTATTTAAAATATTTAATCATGAAAAATAAAATTCACCAGACTTTAATAACGCATCAATTCATAAACAGAAAAATCACAAAACAATACTTATTCAAAGTTGCATTATTTGCTATACGATTAAGATATCGGTTTATTAGCTCTTAATAAAAAAATATCACTATATAAAAATTACTCCAATAAACTAGATATTGTTCTTATAAACTAGATATATTTTCATCCATTAAAAACTTTAAAAAATTCCAAACAATGAGATAATACAATGAGATTCATTTTCAAAATATAAATGCATTAAAAAATTTTCAAACATTATAATATCTTCAATAATATAAAATGGTTTCTTGTAATGAATTAGTGATGATTTTAGAAATCTTATAATGACTGGATATATATAACTCACATGATCTTCAGAAATAACAAAGACTTAAAATGACTCTTGTAATGTTATTGACTATAAAAATGTGTATCACACATAACACAAACTAAAGCTAAATACATTTTGGCATTAATTTATATGACTGTTAAAATATGCAGTTAAGGTTGCAAAACACATTACACACAATTACTTAAGTTCATCACTACAATATATTACAATATGCCTTCAAATATTTTCAGACACTCTAGTTAGGCATCGAATTCTACTTTTATACAAAAAGTCTCAGATAATAAATAACAGTTAAGTCCACTTCATTTTTATAAGGTAGTGAATGTAGGGCATTTTATATATTCATATAAGCATTAAGAACTTCACACCCTTCATCAAAAATCAAATAAATCATTTCCTCTAATCGCATATATAAAAAATAATCAATGAAATTCTCTAAATACTTTGAAATTATGTTAAGGTCACTTGCTTCTATGGACATGAGAATCAAAGACTATATTCCTAAAATATCTAAATTACCACAAATAGTTATAAAATTTTATTTCTTTTTAAGTGCCACTCCTCAAAAAATCTTTTTTCTAATCTCTTACATTCTTTCTTATAAAATCGTAAGCAAATCATTCAACTGCATGATTTTTTTTTAAAATAAAAATGACTCTCCTCAAAATTAGTGGAATGCAATGTAAGACGTTTTTATATAAATTGAAATTTCCTAAAATATTCTGAAATCTTGACCATCAGTGTCTAAGAAGTGTACAATGTTCTTTGGTAATAAAATACACAGAGATATATATATTTTAGTTCTTATATTTCCTTATTGTACAACAAATTGTTTTGCCTAGGTGACACTCATGAAACAATCAAATTATAACTTACTCGAAACTTCACAATATCATGAAAATACATATTTGTAAAAACAATGATATTTGATTTACCAACAAGAAAGTTAGAGCAATCTTTTTTTCAAAGAAAGGGAATTGTCATTTTATATAAAGGTATATATGAAGATACAAGACATGGACACAATAGGCACTTATAAATTGATGAAAATATTTGGCGATGCAATGTGAATAGCTTTAAAAGAAGAGAAAGATGTGTGTACCAAGATCTAATTTTATGTGCCTGGAACATTCATTTCCACAATTTATTATTACATATGTAATAGAGTAACATATCACACACAATATAGTTAGTTCCATTGTTGTCATATAAATCTGGTTTTATACAATACAACATTTTTTCAGCTTCATTAATAAAATAAATATTTTGTTTCCCTTCCTTTTAAAAAAAAATCTCAGCTGTCTACTATATATAATTTCAAAACATGATTTATAGAAAATTCAAACTAAAGGGGAAAAAAAAGAATGCCACATAATTGTCACGACATCTAGGTATACATAAGAAAAAAATACTGAAATTAATAATAACATTTTTAAAACACTTTCGTTTTAAACACACAGTTTTTTTAGCTGTAAAAAATTCTGATAGAATTAATACTGTTCATAGTAAATATATCAATTTTTTTAAAAAAATGTTTCAATTAGTCCATTGTACCAAAGTTTGCAAGGATGAATTTAAAAAAAAAAAAAAAAAACCTTAAATACCAAATAGGTGGGCATTTTAATTGTTTAAAAATTATCACAAAACAATAATATAACACTTATGACAAAAAAATGTAAGCACAACCACAGTTTTGTACAAACTTTCTTTGGTTTTGAGCACGAAGGCAAGTTTTCAGCATAAATAATACATTTTAAATATCTTGTAACATTTGCACAAAGTCATCACATTATTGTGCAACTAAAAAGATAAATATACATAAGACTGCACACCTTAAGAAGGTACTTCTTTCAGGTAAACAAAATTCAATCAATTTGGAAATTCATTTCTTGATAAATATTTGGCAACACCAAAAAAAAAATATATATTATTGCATTTTATTCATTTCTTTAATATTCCCTACTTTACATTAAACATAGCAATTATTCTGTACTTAAGACCAATCAAAGCAAACTCTCTAAAAGGAAAATATAAAATAACATAACATAATATAAAAATTTCCAGGTTGGCATAATTAGTTATCATTAACATCACATATATTCTGAAATATACATAAAAAAATAAGATTATTCAGTAGGTAGATTATTTGGCAAAATTAAAGTAAAAATGAAAACATTTCAGCTAAAGGCAACAGAAAACAATTTTATAAAACTGATTTTTTAAAAAAAATCAGCAAAAAATTCTGTTTTTTGATAGTTATCAATAAAGGCTAAGTAAAACTAAATATTGAATATTTTAACACAAATATTAAATGAATAATTTAGACAAACTTGAAAGAAAACTTCTGAAAAATTTAAATAAGTTTTATATCAGATAATTGAAAATAATAAAAATCTACTTTTAAAAAATCTCATCTAATTATTTTTATGTGAAAGAGTTGAAGAAATAAAGATAAATTTCAGAAATAAGATTTGACAAGAAAACAATTGAGAGCAAAGAGTTGAAGAAATAATAATTTGAAAACATACAAAAGATGAGAAACATCAAACACTTATTGTTACAAATGATATTTTTAAGTGGTTCTCTAAATGTTTTCTTAGTTGTCTATATTGAATTCTAGAAACCTTAGAATGACTAGCATATTTAAAACATTTGTACTTATGAATTATTTCAACTAGTGGCAAAAGTATTTCATTTCAAAATAGTACACACAGATAAAATATTCGTACAACTCATTCAAAATATATCTTCATGAGTTATTGATTTGAAAGCTACAAAAATATCACACATAGTAAAAAAAATTAGGACATGAATATAGGCACATTCTCAGCATGATTAGCTTAAAATACATTTCTTTATTGCTGTTTCAATTGTATTTGTAAAAATAAATAGGAAATATACATATCTCCAGATGTGATAAGTTAAAACACTACTAATATAGTAGATATTTATTTTACTTTTAGCTCAACATACGTGTCATTGGCATGGCATTGGAAGAAAAATTCACAGTTTCCAAAAATACATTTTCTAGCAAAAATAATCTTTCAGTATGACTAAATTGAATTTAAGTGTTACTTTGTAAGAAAAATTTCAACATTAATAGTTGAAATCATCTTTACTATCTACATATCAGAAATAAGAGACCAATGAGTACTGTACATGATTTGCTTCATTTCTATATAGTTACTATCGGAGGTTTGAACTCGGTACCTTTCGAATCGTAAGCGCGTAACTTACCGCTAGACAAAAGTGATCACTCCTGTCTGGAGGCTGTTACTGGCTTACTTAGATTCCGCCACAGTACTCCCCCACCAGTGAGTCGGTGGATAGGCGAACTAACGAGATATTTGTTGTTATGGCGAGCGTGGGAGTTGCTACTATTGCGTCAAGTGAGTCTGACGACTTTGCGGCACCATGACAGATCAGAAGGTTGCGTGTTGTATCACGTCCGGGTCACCAATATCGGTGGTTTGAACTCGGTACCTTCCGATTCGTAAGCGCTTAACTTACCACTAGACAAAAGTGATCACTCAAGTCCGGAGGCTGTTACTGGCTTATTTAGATTCCGCCACAGTTACTTAATGTGAGGGACATGTTAAAAGATAAACTGAAAAAAGACTAAATTAAGAATGAATATCTCAGACAGGTCATTAAAGACATTACAAAAACACAATTATATAAATATTAATTATTCTAAGATTTAAAAAAAATTACTAGTAACAACTTTTCTATTACAGCGTCTTACTTTGTATTTCTCTTAACTTATGTTTGATAAAATTAAACTATGCTATGCTATGCTATATATAATATTGAAACCTCATAAAATATTTCTTGGGCACTTTTTTTTTAAGAAAAAATTCTTAGTCATTACAAGCACTGTACTACAAAATGTCTTAATATTTACATATTATACAGAAAAAAAGATAATGAATCATGATTAAAGAAAAGTTGAATGAAATAAGAAAAAAATGTAGTATGAAGCAAAAATGTACAATGAAAAATAAAATTTAATTGTTTTTATTTAAATGTTTTTTTATATATTATACATTTTTTACATAACTAGTATAACATTATGCAAAAATAATTTTTTTCAGGGTAGGTTTAGAAAATTTACAGAGTATCCCTGGAGTATTTTGTAATTTTCAATAAAATTACAGCGATTGATGAGAGCAGTATATAAAAATGTTATCTACATAGATTGAGCATTCAGCTCTTTTAAAATTAAAAAAAAAAATCATACAAATATATTTCATATAGCAGTGCACCCGAACTTTTTTATTGCCACGGACCGGTTAAGTTTGATATTTTTACCACATGAAAATGAGAGGTGGCCGTAGATTATCTATACATTGGATTGTCTTGATTTAATAATCTTAATTCAGTTGTTTAAATAAAATAGTGTATTTCTTCATCTAACAATATAATTGTCGAGATCCAAAAGCAACTGAAAAACCTAAAAGATAAAAACATCTCAATAGATTTTGCATTTGTTCGCGGACACACAGGCATTTTTGGAATGAGCGGGCCGATTGGCTAGCCAAGGCTGCAACCAAGCGCAAAATTGACATTGCCGTTAATATTCCTAAGTCATTTTACAAGAAGATTATGAAGGAAAGAATGGTGAAATCTTGGAACCAAGAATATTTTACATCAAATAATGGGAGCGTAACAAAGAAATTTTTTCCAACCCTTAATGAGAGTCTGTCCTGCCATCATTTTTATACAAATAACAAAATAACCCAATTTCTTTAAAAGCTACTTAAAGAAATTTAATTTAGTTTCATCATCTTCCTGTGATTGCGATATTGGTGGCGAGGAAAATGTAGAACATGTGCTCCTTCTGTGTTCCAAGTTTGAAAGAGAACGGAATATCCTAAGAGGAATATTCAAGGGACTTAATGCAAATTGGCCTCCGAATATTCCTCGACTGGTTTCCACCAGAAGTGCTTTTAAAAGTTCAGCGAGTTTGTTATGAGTATTTGTAATTCTTCATAACCCCAAGAAATTATTATTATTATTTTTTTTTAAATTTCCTTATTTTTTTTATTCCTTTGTACTGTGTGCTTAATACTTACCTCTGTAAGCCCTGTGTGATACTTTGTGGTGCACAGGGATTTTTTATCAGTTTTCAATAAAAAAATAAATAAAATACAGTAGCACTAAAAATGAATATTAAGTAATTTAATATATTAGCTCACTAGAAAGTTAAAAAAATGAGAACCCTAAGTGTTCAAGTGTAATTGTGCTGAATGGAAAATCAAATCGGAGAAAATAGCTTTTGAAATTTGTATTCAGCTTATATACAAATAAGTTTAAATTAGTTATGGTGCCATAGAGGCTTAGGGGGTATAGTACCTACAGTTGAACACCCAAGAAAAGTACTACTATTACACAAACTCTCGTTCCCAACTGAATTTCCCATGCCATGCTGTTCCCTTGTTACAGAAAATCAATGTCAAAGCTATAGGTCGATAAGAAGAGATTTTAGTCCTGTGTTTGCTATGTACCATTTATTACACTTCAGAATTTTTTTTAAAAAAAATCCTTTTAAGTTTATGTAATTTTTTTTAAAGTTCATATATATATATATATATATATTTGTAACTTTTATTTTTGTGCAGTCATTTATTAAAATGCAAGTTTTTCAAGTCGAATTTGACTGAGGCAGTATCCAAGTCCTAATGTTCTCAAATTAAGTTAAAACCTTTTGACTGCCATTTAATAAAAACTAAAAAAATATCTGTGAAGATTTAATGTTGAATCTTTTCATAGCTCTAAATAAAATAAATAATAAACAAATTAAAGGTCAAGAAGCTAAAAACAGCCAGTTATCTACAGAAAATCTTTATATATATATAAAAAACTTATAATAAAGCAAATCACAAGTATACTGCATTGGTATCAAATCATTTTGTTTGATTAACAATTGTGTCAATAACTTGGAGAAATGAGACACTTAACAGATCTGCAATACATGACAGATAACGTGAAAAAAAAATAAATTCTATATCACATTACATATTTTTCCTTCAATTAATAAATTAGTAAAACAGGATCTTAACGCATTATCACACATATACACACAGAATAATCAACCATTCATACAAAATAAAAGATTTACAGTAATAAATTAACTAATACTGATAATAAAGCAACTTTAGTTACTATAATATTTCTAAGCTGCAAGCTGCCAAAACATATTCACATTTCTAGTAAGTTATTAACATGACATTACATTTAGTTCACTCATATAATCAATTCTTTTTTGTTAGTAGTAACTGGAAAATAAATGAAAGAGCAAAATTTGTAGTAGCATTAAGACACCTTCCTCACATAAAAAGGCTAAATTATTTATTGTATTTTTATATGTATAAATATTATTGCTATTTATTACCTTTTTTTTGTTAACTTTATACAATAGAATTAATTGTGTTAACAATCCAAAATTGTCAATTACAAAATATTATAAACAATCCTAAGGAAGTGATTTAAACAATTTTCATTAGCTCTTTTAATTAAAATCAGGCTGTTAAATGGGAGCTGATTTTTAATGTATGAAATATTTAACTTGATATTCCATAATAATAGTCAATTCATTGACATGTGAAAATACAAAATGATTATTTACCATTTTCTTCATTAAATGAATCAAAAATTTACTTGATTAAATAAAGATTATGATTTATGATACATCAAAACATGATCATCTAAAATTGTTTATATCAAAAAAAGTTTTCTATAACATTTTCTAATATTTTTAAAAAATTAAAAACATTTCAAAAATTTAAGTCAGAAATTTTAAAAAGTGTTTACACATTATAGAAGTTTTATGAAAAAGTATGTATAACAAGCTCTTTGCACAGCAAAGAATATATTTGTGTACAGTAGTAAATAACTTCAACTTCTATATTTAAATTTTTGAAATTTTAGGGGCTCATTCCAAGAATTGAGGCATAACATACTACAGAAAAAGGACATAATTAATAAAAGGTGAAATCACAACAGTTTTTAATTCTATATGCTTGAAGCATATTAAATTAATAATTTAAATTGTATTCCAGTAAAACGATTTTTGCAAAATAAATAAATGTAGGGTTTCTGGCTGGCATCTAGAGTTAGATAAAGGATGACAGCTACTTCTTGACAAGAATACTAGTGTTTAATGATGGATAGAACAAGACAACCCACTTACACATAAAAATATAGACATAAGATGTTTTTAAATATAATACCTAGTTGCAACATTTTTATTGGAAGAGGATGACACGACCTAACTTGTCTGTCTTCCTACAACCATAATTTTTTCGTTATTCTAGCAGCAAAAGCATTCGACCCGACTCGTCAGCTTCCTATTTGCTCTAATCCTTCCACTCTATTAGTACTTCATTTTGTAGTGTTTATCAGTGCCCTCCGTGGCTTTCTCCACTCCACAAAAATACATTGAAAATTAAATCTTTTTAATTTCAGAACATTTTTTAAATAATGCAGGCAATTAACATTTAAATTCTTTCTTTTTAGTATTTAAATGTATATATTTTGTCCAACTTTAAAACACAGTAAGGAATCTCAAATTCACAGCAAATTAATTGGCAATATATATCACTTGATAAGGTCACAAAAAATTCTTAGATCCTATCATAATGTAGCTTAAGAGTGACATTAAATTCAAAACAACATGTTTTAGGTTCTCAGCTAATAACCAATGAAACAAGTCTATAAAACAGAATATTATTTTCCAAAGGCAAGCAAAATGAATGAACAAGTTCATGTGGAAAGTTCAAAAGTTTCAGTTTTAATCAAGGAATATCTTTTAAAATGAAGTAATATGCCTTGCCTTTCACATTTGTGAGATTTACACGGATAAGGGCATGAGAGATTGAGTCAAAGGCATTTTTAAGTTTCAAACAGACCATGGAATGATTTTTATAAGCCTGCTTCATGAGGGACATCTTAAGGCATGGGTCAACTGGGCCCTGGCCTCTGCCTAGTAGGGGGCCTCATCTCACTTTTAAACTTAACCTCAGTAACATCATCATCTAATTTTAATAAATGTTATTCTTGGAAACATCTGAAAACTGGGAATTTTGGGCTATATGACAACTGGCAACAGTGATATGTCTACATTATTATGTCATGCCTGCCGTCCATGTCTAGGCCTAGACTTTTGCCACACATATCACAACTTATTTAGTTGAAAGGGCAGCAAACGATCAAATTGGTTTATACCTAGCTTTGTGAGTTACACAAATTTATTTATCATGGGTCACCATTTGTAAGCGAGTATTCGACAATGTATATTTAAAAGGTCCACAGAAAGAGCTTACTTTTGCATAGGGGCCCAAAGCCTCATGGGGTACCGTAAGCAGCAGAGCAACCACCACAGTGCGATCTACTGAGATTCATCCCTCGTCCGGAGGACTTGCTGGCTCCGCCAGCAGCCCTGGAAGTCAATGTGCTTTATATGTCTGGCTCAGCATAATAGGTCTCCAGATTTTAAAGAGCTTACTCTATGAGTAATGAATGGCCTAAACATGCCTAAAATTATGTTCAACACATCCCTCATTCTTCCAGAAGCCTTCTTGAAAATCAGAGAGTAACTGATTGTTGTTTAAAAACAGAAGCTAGAGGCAAATACCAATAGAAAACCTTTCATGCCATACGGAATTGAATTTTAGGGGAATGAGGGATGTTCAACACATCCCTCATTCTTCCAAAAGCCTTCTTGAAAATCAGAAAGTTACTGATTGTTGCTAAAAAATTTAATCTAATGATAAAAATCCAGCAGACTTTTTCCAATTATATAAAGCATGGAAGTATAGTCTCCATATTTTGGGAACAAACAGATCTTAATGAGTCCACTTTGGCCTGGAGCATAGTCAATGATCTAACGCAGCATAAAATTATACTCCACATAAACTTCGGTTTCCTGGAAACTTTTTTGAAAGGTCCAGAGACTGTTAGTGATCTAAAGTAGCAGATCCAGTAGCAGAATCTAAAGACAAGTACTGACGAAAAGACCATTCCCAACATAAATAAAACAAGTCTCCAATTAGAAATGTCATCTGGATAATTTTTATAAAGATAAGCCTGACATTTACTTAATTTTAGACTTTGATGCTTCAGTTCATATCCAGATCAAAAAATAAACTTCACTTTAAAAATTATTAAACCATTTTATTAAAAAAATAATTTAAATAAATCAGCAGAATTTCTCTTATCCAAAATGGATAACTTTTTTTTATTAAAAATCTATCTACTTGTAGAAAACATGTAAATTAAGAAGTTTAATATTATATAAAAAATATATATGAAGAAAATACTCATGTAAGTATGAAATAAGAGATTTATTACATACTTTGCCTAGGCATTGTATAGAATGCCTAGGTATTCTATAGAATCCCTAAATCTGTTTAGGCAAAGTATGAAAAAAGGTCATGATAAGGATATTATATCAATGACTTATATTCCTAGATGTACAAATGTTATTCTGACAAAATGAGATTGCTAATTGAAAAAAAATTATTGCTAAATTGTGATTTCGCATATACTTGTATTCGAATTCCTTCAGAAGTTCTAAGTCGATAGAAACCATCCTATTTCCCACTCATTACAATTGCCAACATATTGGCATTCGGAAAAAAAATCAAAGTTTTTACTACAATACCTTTTTTTAAATAATTTTCTGTTTTTTCTGGCAAGGTTCAAAAAGGTGGATGTACAAGTTCAATACCATAACATGTTACATTTTTGTATTTGGTTGAAAGTTCTTTCAGAATTCTATCACATCCCCAGAATTCGGAATTTAATTTTGCCTTTGGCAAATTAGAACAAGTTCAGAGCTCAGGTACCTCCCTCAAGGATGGAAACTGGGTGAAAATTACCGGCGGCAATCGTTATCGCCTACATGGTGCCACACTAAAAAGGGATAGCAGCCCCTGGGGAATGTATTATGTCTGAAAATGGTAAAAATACCAATCTGTAGCCCCATTGGGGGGGGGGGGAGAATCCGTGACGTAATACTGTATAACAGTTCTTCCCAACATTTTTATCGTCGGGACCGGTCAACGTTTGATAATTTTACGGTGGCCCACTGAGAGTGTGACGTTGATTATTTATATTTTAAACTGTTTTGATTTTATAATTTGCAGTAGAAAGTCGTTTTTTCGAATCAATTGGGACCGGACACCGTTCGGATACGGGGTTGTTCGGATAACCGAAAGCGATCCATGCAGTATATGAAACCGGACACTATACGAATATTTAAAATCAAACAATTGAAAAATTTACAAATTTGTTGAGCAGTGCAAAGTGCCTTTGAGAATTGTACCGCGTGCCACATGTGACATAGATTGCCGACCCCTGCTGTAGATCGTGACACCTTCTCCAACACAATAGCTTGCTCCTCCATTTTCAGGCAGCACAGGAAAAAACCAATTTTTTGTTGAACAAGTTTAAGTAAAATTGAGCATTTTGACATTTCCGAACAAACAGCAATGTACAACTAACAAATTCTGAGCCTGAGACACGTGTTAAAAGTTTTATGTCTTGCCAAATGACAATATTCAAAACGAATCTGAGATGTATTTCATACTTTGCCGGTTTCTCATTAGGCATTCTATAGAATGCCTAGGCAATGTGTGAAATAGGAATCATTTCATACATTGCCGGCTAGATTTAGGCATTGTATAGAATGCCTAGGCATTCTATAGAATGCCCGATTTCATACTTTGCCGGTAACATATATATCACATGCATATATATAGTAATTAATGCGGGTAGATTTTGCGACAGAAGGAATCAACAATTAATGCTACTTCAAAATTTTACTCAATCATTTATGAACTCAAATATGAAGATAGTAATGTACTAAGTAGTGCCACTTAACATTTAGTAGTTTAGAAGAATTAATACTAGCAATATAAATAGTAGTTATGTGTAAATTAAGTAACGGCCATAAATAAATACGATATCAACTAATAAATAAGTCTTCATTTCTCATATCTGTCCTGAGTGTAAAAAGATCACTGAATGAAAGATCAAAGAAATAAATCACTTATAGATTAATTTTTGACTTTGATGCTTTCCACTTCCTTTTCACAACAGGTAATGAAAAAAAAAAAATAAATGAACAAAAGCACATAATCAAATGAGGTAGACACATAAAAGTTTGCAGTATTATGAGAAAACATAACACTAATTCAACACACAAGTAACCCAAATCAGTGAAGCAACTAAGATCAAGAAGTTCTGTGTATAAAAGTCATTCAAGTAATGTCATAAGAGTTAAAAATTACAATAAAAAAAAAGTATTAAAAAATTAACAAGGAAAATGGCACTTTAAATACAAGGCATTTTCTTTCATGTCGAAAGGGATGAGTAACTGGTACATAGAACTAAAAATACTTAAGATTTCTTTTAAAAAAAAAATCAGGCTTAGGAGTTGTTACTCTCAGCGGAATGGTACTACACCAATGTAGGCTACTATACCTTGGATGGACTTGAAGGCTGATTTTCAAGGACTTCACAGTCCGATGATTCGGGAGGCACTTCAATTTTATTTGTATTCTTCATCTGCTCCCACCAGTTCTCCTCATGCTGGTTGGAAAATTTTTTCCCACTGTCAGTCAAATTGGTCGTAAGCATTGGACTGGATCCCGAGGTTGACATCATAGGATAAAATCCACTAAAGGCAGCTGGATCCAATCCACAGAGCACTTCATTCCGACCACTATCTATGGTAGAGGAAAGAGGAGCACCACCTATCCAATGGGCAGAGGTGATACTAGGTTGATTAGCATAAGACACTTTCAACTGATGGCCTAATTCTGATGTGGTTGATATCACAGTATGGCCACCACCACCACTAAACAATGATGCTATAGCAGGAAGAGTGACAGAAGTATTTGACGTAGAAAAGTTAGATGGGCTAGAATTATAGGTACTGGTAATACTTGAATATGTATTCATAGATGTGGTCGTATTCAATAAAAAATGCTCCTGTTCAGATGTCTCATTAGGAATTCTACTTACCACATCAGTTGCATTATTTGTTGACACAGAATTGTTAGCAGAACTGGTTTTTGTTTCAGGAGTTCTATCACGTTCAAAATTAATCTGAGAGTTAAAAGATTGGGAAACAGATACATGCTGAGAATATGGAGAAGATTTACTAAGTTGAGCAGCAGATGTAGGTGTGTAAACAGATTGAGATCCAGATTCATTCGCAGTCGATGCAGAAAATGCATTGGCATCTCCACTTGACTGGAAAAATCCACTATTATCATACAATGACTGGTTATTTTCAGGGGAATATTTTGGGGTTGAATTATTAGTTGAAGTTGAAAATGCATCTCTGTTAGTAGAATCTTGTTCATATGATTCGACTCCTGAATTACTGATAATATGACTATTTCCACTATCAAAAAAGGATCGATATGGATACCCATTGATAGAATCTTGTTGCAATATTGAATAACTTAAATGTCCATCAGAGTTATTAGATCCATTTCCAATAGTGAAATTTTTTGCTTCTTTGTCAGACTTTTGTCCATTTTGGATGCTTTTGTGAATATCATCTATGTTATTAGGAGATGATGCCTTTCTCCATGACAATGCAGATTCAGGTGAGGGAGGGGCCAGATTGCGTAATGGTTCATAAGTAGGCTCAAGAGTTTGTGCTAAATAAGTAGATTCTTCACTTGGCAAGCCAGAATCAGTCGGGTTACTTCCTGACCTACTGCGCATTGATGTTGGCGTAGATGGTGGTCGTTGTGCAAATACATCACTTTCATTTGGCTGGGGTGGAGTAGGAACAGGACTCATTGAGGGTTCCGAGTACATATTTCCAATATTTTGGGGAGCACTGTAGTTTTGCATCTGTTCTTTCTGACTTCTTCTATTATTTATTAAGTTCTTTAAACGAGTATTGGTTACCTCATGCATTGTGGGACCACTAAATTCTAATAACTGATCTGCTGATGAATTTTGATCTACTTTTAACAAATCAACTTGGCCATTAAATGGTAGAAGATGGTGCTGAGGTGGAAAATTAGGATAAGATGAATTTAAATCAAATAATGAGCTAGTGCTGCCAGAATTAGGCGACTGACTGAGACTTTTCAGTTGTCCAGACATCAAAAAATCATGCTGCTGAAAGCCCTAAAAAATTTTAATACTTAAATATTTTTCTAAAAATACTTCAACATTTAAAATTTATAGTATTTTACTTTAGCAAATCACTTGCAGTTTACTAGTCAAATTTACTTTTCAAGCTAACTAGAAAAGTTTAAGATGTATGTGTTTATGCTTTGTGCATCCCTCACCTTTTATTGATGATTGACTCAAAAATTAAATTGCTCTGCAAATGACATTCTTTTGAATAAATATGGCTGAACTGTTCTAAAAATTAATACAATCAAATTATCCCACTATAATAGATCCTAAAATTTTGGAAACTGATTTCAAAATGTTATGTTTAGCACTTTAAGTTATAAATTAATTTTATAATTAAATGATCAACATCAAAATTACTTACATAGAAAGGCCCTTTAGACAAGTCTTTACTACAGTCATTTAAAATACTATAAATTCTGGTTCTGTTCAATGTAAAAATCATAGAAATGTATGCATTTTTCTTCTTCATTTAATAACTAATGCTTATTCAATTTCAATTATTTGATGAACCATTTCTGAAAGCAATTTTTGGAACTTCAGTTTACAAGTTGATAATTTTGTTGACCGGAAATTGAAAATAAAACTTCCTTAAATGTAACTAATAACTAAAAAAAAAAAGTAATACTTACAGTTGGAGTACCAGGAAGCTGAAGAGAATCATTATCATTTGGATAACCTTGGCCACCATTCAAATTTTGACTATTATCGGAATCTATTAAAATCTGTCCACTAGCTTTAGCAGCAGCAGCCTATAAAAAATTTTGTTTTGAAATTTATTCATAAATAAAAAGATTGTACAGAAATAATTTTTTTTAAATAAAAGAACTAAAAAAAATCCTGCATAAACCTTTCAATGCTCGCATTAAATATACAGTGCAAACTTTTTCCTTGAACCAAGAACTGGGTATATTGAAAGATGAATCAGTATTTAATTCTGTGTTCCACAGAGAAAATATAAATGCACCAAATATTTATGACATTAAAATTAAACATAAAATTTTGCCCATACAAAATCAATTTCACATTTTAACTATACCTTTGAAATGATCACTGAAAACTTATTTAGGGCACAGAGTAATGCTTTAAAAATTAATACAATGGGTTATATATGCTACAAAAAGAAAAATAAATATTTAAAAAAAAAATTCCTTTGCTATTAAAACTAATTAACCTTAGTGATTTTATAATACTTTATTATTATATGAAATAGAATTATAAATATATCCAAATATTATGGAACTTGCAATAGTAAAGAAAAATTAGCTTCATGTACATAACAGTGGTTAACCACATTTTTTAAACATAAGAGAATGCATTTATATCTCACATTAGATATTTAAGATTAATGCCAAACTTGAAAATGTTTTCCACAAATCTATTGTAACAATCAAATTAATCTTAATTGTTTTGTTGTATTGCTAGTGAAACATCACGCAACATCTCTTTAGTGTTTATCATTCTTTTGTAACCATTGCTATGGCCTCTTCGTACTCAGAATCTTTACTTAATAAATCGTTTAAATAACAGTGCAAAGTATTTCTGTAACATACACATGAAAAATTGTAAATTTCCATCTTATACAGAACATATACTTAGATGAATATTATTGAAATATTTTCATTCCAAAATTACCGGTATAATAAAACTAAATTTTTATTATTGTAATTAAATTAGCATAGATGTAAAATCACGTCAACCATCAAAGTTGGTGTAATTGCAACCAAATTTGCAACAGCCAAAATGCTTTATTAAAATACATTATTGGCAGAATGTTGTATTATTTTTCAGGTTTAAAGAATTTACAACATAGCTCCGAAAATTAGGGACATATCTAACGTACAAAGTATCTGTCATAAAAATTTGTAAAATACACACATAGGAAACAGAAGGGCTTGTAATATATATATATATATAATATTTTTATTTTGATATACAAAACAAAAATCCATCAAGAAATAAATATATTAAGGGTATAAGTAGGAGAAAAAAAGACACAAATTCTCATGAGAAATTTTTTTTAACTAAAACAAATGAAATAAGGAAGAGAGAAATAATTTGCAATATTGAATTAGGATGAAAATCAAATTTTTCAAAGATTTTATACCTTTGTGGTCACATGTAAATTACATTAATATTACAAAATCTAATTTAATTTTTACAATCCTGATACTGTACTATTAAATGATTTATCATTAGTTAATACAAAGTATAATATAATGGTAGAGTTTATCTTAAAGATATTTATTAAGTATCTCTCAGGCCAGTTAAAAATTAAATTTGTTTATCTTGTGTTCAAAAATTAGAACCAACCAGAACAGGGGTACTCAACCTTTTTTTCTGCTAGGCCACATACATATGTTACATACAGGCCGCAACATGAGAAATAATGGAGGGAAGAAATGCTTTAAGACCAAGATAACATAGAAATTTAAAATGGGAAAATTGATCAAAATATGAAAACTCCTATTTTGATTTTTTTTAATTATTTTATTTTATTTTTGCCACTAAATTTTTCAATTGGAAGCATTTAAAAATTACTCTTTCACAATTTCTGCATCAGTAAAAGGTTTCACATGATTACCAATCTATATATATAAAAATGTTATGTTGGTTTGTGTACGCTTCCATAACTCAAAAAGTTCTGCATGGATTTATCTGAAATTTTGACATAACGTTGCATTTGACTCCGGTCAGGTTCTTATGTACTTTTTATTTTGAAATGCTTCTCTAAATTTTTTTAATTTAATTTTTAAGTGATTTTTTTGGTGTTATGACGTCATACGATGTCACGATTCGCTCTGAATGCTGAAATTTAAGCTTTACACATAGTTTTTTCCGGATTATTACATAATTTTACTATAGTTAAGTTTATTGGTTGTCATATTTATCAATTTTTTTGTTCTTTGATACGTAATTGGGATTAATTTTGTATAATTTTAACTGTTTAAGACTTTTTTTATTTAAATTAATGTAATTTTTTTTATCAGTTTTGGGTTATTTTTAATTTCTCTATGTTTATTACTATTTTATAAACTGCATGAACCTATTTATGTATTTTTGCATTTAATTTATTATTTAAATTACTTATTATTTATTTTTGTGATTTGCATTTAATTAATTTTTGCTTATGATTTTTTCTTACATATTTTTGGGATTTTTATCTGATTTTTGTTTGTGATTATTTCTTATTTATTTTTGTGATTTGCATTTAATTAATTTTTGCTTATGATTGTTTCTTACATATTTTTGGGATTTTTATCTGATTTTTGTTTATGATTATTTCTTATATATTTTGGGAATTTGATCTGATATATATTAATGATTATTTCTTATATATTTTGTGATTTGCAATGTGTTTCATTGTCTGATTGAATCTTTAAATAATTTGAAATCAACCAGTTTTTCCTCATGTTTTAAAACTCAAATTAATTTTAAGTTCTCAGGCCACCATTTCTGTAATTAAACCAGACTATCCATTAAGAAAATTATGCCTAATATAAGATTCACAATTGACTGGATGGACTAGCTCTCTTTTTTCCATTTAACCAGACTGAGCCACAGCAACGCGTGGCAGGGTACAGCTAGTAATATAATAAATTTCATAGGGTGCCTTTGTTACCACTGTGATGTTAACACTGACTAAACACTTTTTTGCTGTTGTAAAGATTATTTAAGAAAGCTTATTTATCACTTCTTGAAAGAGATCTTCTAGGAAAAGTGTCACATTGAATGATTCCTGTTTATTGATATTTTTTAAATACAACACTTTCATGACAAATCAAACAATTACTGAACCATGCTTGTTTTTCACTACAAAATAGTCAACTTCCCAATCACCTTGAAACAATCTATTTTCTCTGAATATTTTTAGCTTGCAAGATATGAAAGATAGGTAAAAATTAGTTTCACCCATAAAATGATTGCTACTCCACTGTTGTCTATTATCACTAATCAGAAAGAAAAAAATCAAATCATACCCATTCGACGTCGACAGCAAAATTGATATATTTGATTTTTTAACAAAGAATTTACCACCATATTTTCATAAATACATGAATTTCTCAGGAGCAATGGGCCAGGACTGTGCCACTAAAAAAGGCCCGATGGGCCGCATGCGGCCCGCTGAGGTTGAGTATCGCTGAGTTAGAATAACTCAAAATGACAGACATTTTTACTTAAACTGATAATAAATTTGTTTTAGGTAAGAAACCAGAAGCAACTTAAATATGACAAAAAAAAAAAAAAAAAAAACTGGAGTGTAGATCAAAGATTTGCCAATGTTTTCTGGATTTTATTGTGAGTTTACTTTGAAAATGTAAATACAATGAAATGCGACTTATTCAGATAAGATCATGTGTTCTTTGTACCTGGTGGTTATTCAATATTGTCACAAACTGATACGCTCTGAGTGGCCGAACGGTTAGAGCACTGCTTTACAATGCAAGTGGCTCGGGTTCGAGCCTCCCAGATATTTGTTTGCTAAATTCAATCATGACTTTCATTATTTATTATTATGGACATTTGCAAATAATGTCAATTGAATTTATGTTAATCTTTCCCCTGGTGGTTATTCTAGAACCCTCCACCAGGTTTATAAAAGTACTGCAGCTGGATAGGTCTTCATTTGTGGTGCTGCCCGTGTAAAACACTACGACAAAATAAATTGTGTATTGGATAACATCGCCTTATTCCTTCTACGTGACAATATTTAAAATTAGCAGATTAAAAAAAAGATGACACTTTTTGAATTAAACTTCTCACTATTGTTGAAAAACTTAAGATTTCAATTTTGATATTCATTGCAAATTTATATCACTTTTTCTCTCTTTCATGGAGTTTGTTTTCAGTTATTTTCCTAAACAGTATAACAGATGCATCGTTTACATTCCTTTTCTAAATTAATTTTTGGAGTACAAAGGAAAAATAACAGTGATACTATGATGCAATCCTAAAGTGTCGCTAGTTTAACAAATATTCATATCATAACCCCAAGATGTAATTTAATACATATATTTAAACTAAAATATAAATTCAGAGCTCTAAGAAATTTATAAGAATAAATGAAACAACTCAACTTGTATTGAAACAATTTTGTAAATAAAAGATTTATGGTTTTGTGAATGGCAACCGTATGATGAAATAAAAAGATTTAGAATGTCAAGTTTTGTGTAGTTATTTTAACTAACAATCCACGAATATGTGAATTAAAAAAACCATCTATGATTTCATTTCTTTTGAGATTACTGTGTGTGTGTGTGTCTCAGATTAAAAACATATTGAATAAAACTCAATAAACTAAATTAATGTGACATCATAGTCACATGATAATGTCAATCATGTGCTTCCAGCTAATTGGTTTATGCACTTCGCTGTGGTCCATGTTTGATTCTTGCAGAAGCTTTCTTTTAAAAAGTATATATTTGTCAACAATAATAACACATATTGGTAAACAAAGTGTACTTGATTTAAAAATAGACATTGAACATTTTTACCCAATTTACTTATTTGAAATAATATCTAAATTTTTCTAGCAAAACAAGTACAAGTTCTAATGTCAGTTTTGAATTCAATGGAGGACATGTTGTTGTTATATTTATAATGTGACCTTGATGAATTTAGCCCCATTGCATCATTTGCAATCCAATTCAATTCTAAATTTTTTTTTATTTCGTATGAAAAAGGATGCCCAAAAACAGTGATTTAAAGAGCAGCATTGCTTTTTTCTAGGTGATCTTAAAAAAGGCTTACTTTTCCATAGCAGAATTATAACACTGAAAGAAAGAAAATCCTTATTTTTCAAAAAAAAAAAATATATATATAATTTCTATTTTTTAATGTTAAAAATGTTTTATAAATTCACTGAATTGTAATAATTCAGTAACAATTTTTATATATATATGTTGAATTTTATATATTTTAGATTATTATTTTACTAAGACATTTCTTATTTCAGCCTCTGTGAACACTGTCAATACATATCAATAGTCTGTTAGTCAAGGGACACTCAAATCTACACTTTAACCAAAAAAAAAAAAAATTCACTAATAAATACATTGTGTGTATCAGTCCCATAATAATAATATATATGCAGTGTTATATATTGATATTAACTAAAAAAAATTATAGTAAAGATTTTCTAAAAAATATTAAGAACTAAAAATCTATTTCTACAATTTGCAGCTTGATTACTATAACAGAATCAATACATAAAATTTGTTAAGTAAACAAGAAGTATTAAATTTAGACTTGCAATAAAAAAAATCAAATTTGAAAAAAGATGTCAATACATATTTTCTATCAGTATAATCAGTGACATAACATGCAACCCTGTATTGCGGGGAAGGGGCAAGATACTAGGGGGCCCAAAGTCTATGTAATGTTATGGTTTTGCAATCCTTTGTAAGATCCAAAGGCTTGGGGATCAAAACTTGATTTTGCATTGAGGGGGGAGGGGGGTTATATTCTCTGTTACACCACTGAGTATAAATCACATGATAAAGATATATCAGTAGGTCTCTAAAAATTTTTCCTACTTCAGAAAAATAAAAGAATGCTTACACATAACAGATAAAAATTATTCTATAAAATTTACAACAATTATTGGCACAAATAGCATTCTGTGATGCTTCCTAATCATTTCAAACAAGATCGCCAAACTGCTGTTCAATTCTCAAAAGATATAAATATTCTTGGTACTTGCATAGCTGTCTATACCAATTTTGTCAAATCAAAAGATGTTGCCAAATACTATTAATGTTTTGAAACATGTGTGGGAAAAGTTTTTCACTATTAGCTGCATACTGTAGCATTTGGCATATTCTTTTGATTGAAAGAAACTGGTCAATGGTATATTATATAAATACTATATTTTTTTTCACTTTTTTAAAAATTATACATGTTGCACCATCCAAGCCTTTTCATATTATCAAATTATATAAACTAAAATGTAATTAAATGACAAATCTTTATTGTTTTAAAAAATATTTTTCTCTTATTAGTTAGTATAAATTTAATGTTTCACTGATTCCTTCAAAACTATGAGAAAGAATAGAGAGGGTACTTATGCAATAATGTCACCACAATAAATTTGTGCTACAGGGATCCCACCATTTTCCACCAAAATTTGACTAAATGGGGTTTTCCCCCAAATAAAACTTGCAGAAGTCTTGTTTTGTTATGAAATCACTGCACAATCTGTATAATGCAAATTTTGCTGCAATGATGCTAATATGTGAGTATTCAATTTAGTTAAAATTTAAACAGAAAATATATAAAAAACTAGTTCACTTAATAAATTTCTTCTTCTATATTTTCAAAGCTGCCATAAAAAAAAAATTCCTTATAGATACCTTTAAATTTGCTCTTGCACTAGATTTATTCTAATTTTCTCACCTTTTCTTTTTTTGTTTTCAGCATTTCACATTTCCGCATCTTACAAATCTGATGGCTTCGTACACTTTTGCAAGGACCACATGCTCCACAATTGGCTTTGGTCTGACAACCAGGACACTCACCACATCGCTTTCTTTTTTTTCTTGTAGCTTTTTCAGCCTCAGGCATAGGAGCCATATTTGGCATAGTTGGTTGATTCATACGATCCCACTGCTCGATTTGTGCTTGATGAGGGGGTGGAATATTATTAGGCATTGATTGACGAGGAGTGGTGGAAGACACTGAAGGCACTTGAAATGTGTTTTCTTTGTGTCCTCTTATATCTAAATCAGAATCCAATTTCAAAAGTTTGGCATCAGAATAGCCAACCATCATTTGGGGTCCAGAAATATAAGATGGTATTTGAGCATTATTATTTGGTATATAAACATTTGAAAATGTTCGCAAGGCATGATTAACTTGCATATTGATATTAGTAAGACGAGAACCTGAAACTAAATTAGAATAATTTTGAGCATGTGGAGTCAAATGTTGCAATTCTGGGTGATCAGCACTTTCCTCCATCATATGTGAATCATGGACTCCTGCAGGACTGGCAACTGATGAAATACATGAAGGAGGTCTACCAGGGGTTTCTACAGATCTTGGAGGTTGAATAGAGTCAGACATTTGAGCTGATTTTGATAAATAATCTTGATTTTTATATGGACCTCTGTTGTCTACTTCCTTTATATGATTTTTTTCTAGTGGTGAACTAGGTGGTCTTTGTAATTGCAATGATTCATTTTGTAAGTCATTAACAGACTGTGGAGTAGAAGGTTGACTATGAGGATAATCTGTTCCACTACCAATTTGTTCCCAAGGTCTATACCCAACATTACTTGATGGAGTACCATCACGTGATGGTGGATTAGGAGTTGGCACATTGCTTGTAGAACTATCATTTGGACTTTTGGACATCAAACGAGCTGATAAACCTTCAGCAGAGGCATCATTATTTGGCACAGATGAATTATTTTCATTAGTCCTTTGCTCAGGTATATCACTGCTTTGTAAGCCAGAAGTATAAACAGTGGTAGGCTGTGAAGAATTTATGGAAGAAAATGTCACTGGAAAACTAGGTGTAGCTAAATCAATAGATGATTTAGCTACATATGATTGTCCTTGAGCATCTATGATAGGGAGATAATTAGGAGGTGAAGCTGTATAAAAGGTTGGTCTGGCCCCTTCAGTTAACGTAAACTCTGATGGATAATGTGTTAAAACAGTATATGGAGCACCAATATGTGAATTAGATGAAGCCATCCAATTATCTTGTGATAAGAAGACTCCCGATCCTGGTCCAATGCTTGAAGCAGGTATGCTGGTTGCATACCCACCAGGCAGAGCAGTAGGTACTGCACCCTGCCTGCTGCTTTCATTCATCTTTAAAAAAATATCTACAATAAAAATTATAATAATCAGGTATATTTACATTTACTTCAAGCAAATTAAATATAAATTACACAATTGACAGAAAATTAGTTACACCTTAAATATTTCATATGTATTTGTAAAAAAAGTCATATCATGATAGAAATTTTAAAAATTTTAAGAGATTCAAGAAAGAAGCATGAATCATAGCCATTTTATTCAACTTTTTATTGCTATGTATTAATCCTCCATAAATAAATTGATACAAAAATTTGGTGTTTCATAAATAAATTATACATCTTAGAGAATTTTAAAATTATACTTGGAAAATCTGAAAATAATCATATTTTGTTTTGCAATATCATGTTATTTATATACTAAACAAATAACAAAAGGAACTTCATTGTTTATAGAATTAATATTTTTAAAAATAACCCTTCAGTCAAGATAAAAAAAAATTAAGAAAATATGCCTGTTTATTTTAAATTGCAGTAATTAGTAAATAAAAAATTGAAAAAAAAAATCATACAATTAAAAATTTTATAAATCATGTTCTTTTCTGGAAGGTTGCAAGTAGAATTGTCAATAAAACTTATAATTCCCCCATTCTAAGTCCAGCTTATTTTATTAGAACTTAGAATAACATTAAATTGAAATAGAGAGAGAACAAAGTAAATCAATTTTGAATGAGCTTCAATAATCTTTATGTATGTGTACTGCACCGCCAAATGTCATATATTAAATATATCATAAAGTTATTTTTTAACAGAGTTCATCTATTTAAAAAATGATAACAGAATATAAGTAAACACGCACATAAAAAAATGTTCATTAAAATTAATTATTTCACAATACACTTATTACCTCCTTTACAGGTAGGCATAATATATAACAAGAAAAAAGTGCAAATTGAATTACAAGGATATACTAGAAATTTGAGCAACAAATGTAATGTAGTTTTCCATTGGCATACTTTTTTAAATAGGCAACTAAAAGGTCAATACTACATTTCCGTAATTAGATTCAGAAAAAAGTAATTTTTCCTCTTACAAAGAAATTTAATAAAAATGTTATTTATTACAAAAATAAAAATGTTATTTGCTACAAAACAATGGGACAATTTGTTATTACACTAAAAACCACAACCAAAAATATGAAAGAAAAAAAAACACTTTTGTTGTCTCTGTTTCCTATAAATTTATTAAAATACATTTAAACACGACTGCAGAAATGAAGAAAAATAATCTTATTAGGAATTTTATATTTTTACCACAAAATGAGCTTTTTCTGGAATACCGTATAATCATAATCTTCACCATAATCCTAAAAAGAAATAGCCAAAAATTCTTAATTTTTTTTTAATAGATAAAAATGATATTTTAGAAAAATTTTAAAAAAAACTGTTTAAAGATGGCAATTTTTCTATTGAAACACTTCTAAACAAAAAACAGTACTGTAACAGGATCTCATGTACATTTACCTTTTCTCATCTTTAAGCCTATTTTACTTTGATGAGAGCTATACCTTCTGAAAGAACTGTGACTTATGCACAAATGAGTATTACTATTTAAGTAAAAGTGTAGTTAATGGGAAAGAGGATGGACAGAGAAAGAAGGTTACAAAAATGAGATGGCTAGAAGATAAGTAGTGTTACTGTAGTTTCATACACAGACACACAAAGCATCTTTACAGTAGGATTCAAAACATGTGATTCCTTTACTAAAAGTAACCGTTTACAGGTAACATATTGTAGTTATTGTTATACTCCATACTTGTAAGAGTTTGGTGAAATTAAATTGTTCCATACTTATTTTGATACTGATTATTCAATGATGAAAAAAATTGGTTGAAGATTAAGTATGATGTTTATTTAATATGTCTCTTAACTATTAACTAAGTACATTCATCACACAACAAGCGGCCGCAGTGGCCAAGTGGTCTAGGCATCGGAGCATGGCTAGCATGTCATGAGTTCGATCCTAGTACTGAAGACTTATAGTGTAGGGGTGCGATGCACGTTAAATCTGTCGAGAGCTCAAACGTCCTCCCGTTGGTGTGGTGTGGTAGTTAGGAGAGGGGGTGCCAGCTCAGGTGTCGTCCGCGTCACTTGACCATGGTTCAAAATTACGCGGACTGTCGCCAAAAGCCCCCGTGTTGCTAAACAGTGCGACGTTAATATTCTCACTCATCACACAACAAACAAAAACAATAATTTAGTTTTAGTTTACAAGTGATATATACTACCAAAAAAAAAAATTGTGCACAATTTCATAGTTTGTATACAATTGAAAAACACAAAGAATCTTTACAATAGAACACCATTTTCTCAATTTCAAGTCATAAATTTTTTTAAACTTCTAAACATAGTAAAAGTAGTTAGGGTTATGATACAAATCTTAAAAGTACTTAAGTATCTGCAATATGTCCTTGTCACCCAATGCTGCTGTGGATAGATTTTTGATGAAGGTTGCACTTAAGAGATTTGTTGTGTAAAGTCCTTTGTAACTACTGGAGAATGAAATTAGATCATACTGACCATATTCTGGTCTCTCTATGTAAAATGCTCGGAAAAATGTTTTGGAAACACAATGCTTGAATTAAAAAGCCAATCAGAGTTAAAAGTTGAAAAAATGCAGAACAGGAAGCATTTCGGAAGACCCTCTTAAGTTATAACTTTGTGTAAGGCTTTCAATTTTATAAAATATATTAAGTTTATTTTATGAAAAATTTAATTCACTTGACTGGTTCAAAATTATGAGGTCCATTACCAAAAGCCCTCATGTTACTTCACAGTGCACACATACCCCAATAAAATCAAATAAAATGAAAAATTAACCAGTTCTGTAACATTTAAAACAAAGGAATTTAAATCCTCTAAGGATAACGAAAATACTATTCTTGCTGCCACATATAAACGAAAAATGTTCTTTAAAAATGAGGTTTTTTTCGTGCAGGAAGTTCCAGGTTCAGAAAAGAAAGTTGAAATGTTAGACAAATTAAGATTTGAGAAAGGATTTTAAAAAAAGAAACATGTAACATCAATATATAAAATCAAAACATATAACATAACATATAATATCAAAAACACAACATCAACAGCATTATAAAATCAATAAAAAAAGAGAGAATTCTGAAGAAAGATAATTAGGAAAAGAAAATTTTGAAAGATAAAAGAATTTTTTGTTAGTAATTTGAATAGTGGGGTTACATCAGCATAATCACCGGAAAAGAGAATCCTAGCTTTCTAAAGGTCTGAAAAGTAAAGATAACTTAACTTAATATGCTTTTATTTGTCACACACACACAACTGCATCAACTAAAAGTTCTTAGTCTAAAACTTTTATTTTTACTGTGCATATAAGTATCAGCACAAGTCTGATAACAATCATCCAAAAATAGATAAAATGTTCCGATGAACTCAGAGAAAACCAAATTATACATTAAAATAAAGCTTTATTTAAGATTCTAAATAAGGTACAATACTTGGAGGAAAATGACACTTTATTTCTAAAACACAGTGATCTTTTTTTTCCGAATTTGTCCATGTTTTCAGTTGAGAAATTTCCAGTTATCAAACATTTAATTTAAAATGAAAATTTCAAGTAAACTGTGATATATATATATATTTTGCACAGATTTTAGCTAAGCTTCAAAAAATAGCCATACTCTAACCCAGAAAAATTTAGAGATATCTTTGAAAAGTGAAAACAATTGTATTTTAAGTCAAAACATGTGCATTGTTTTTGTACTAAATGTTTTCGGTTGTCAATTGCTGTCCAACACAAAGGATTACTATATTACTAACCATGACCAAAAAAGCTTCACAATTTTTAATTAAAGATGATGAGGCTGATATCTGAGCTAGAACATCAATATGAGTACTTTAAATCTCAACATTTAACATGCGCGAGTGAGCGATTTTGGGGTTTATTGGCGCAAGAGCCGATTTCGGCTATACTGCGGCAAACATTTGTTTTAATATCTGTGGTCTAGATGGGAAGAGAAAGAATGAATTGAATGACAAGAAAGAGGGTCAAAAATAGAGAAGGATCACTAGGGTACCCCGGGTTCGTGACATTTAACATGCATCAACTCTTCTACATAACCAGGTCTTTGATAGAATTAGGATTCAAACATGCAGTCTTATTGACATACTGCCGATGACAATCTGAAAATCATAAATACTCAGCTATAGTGGTCAAAACATGCATCATGGAAAAACATGTATATCATCAAAAACAATGCAAAGAAAAAATATTACAGTAAATAAATGCTGTTCCTATGAATCATTTAATACAAACTTTTTGAACAGTGGGAATATTTTTTAAATCTCATAGAAATTTCAAATGAATTCTGCCAAACTAACATTTTTTTAAAAATGAAATAAAGATTTTTTGTAGAGTGAAACTGACTAAGTCTTAATATTAATTAAAATAATAGTTGTTACTGTTAAAATTTAAGTTAAAATTCTGTAAATTTAAATGCAGTTCGGAAAAATGCTGCAAAAAAACATAAAGAAAACACTTGATATACTTGATAAAATCCGAAAATTGATTCTGCATCTCATTACTTCTTCACTTTACTAAACAAATATTTTAAGCAATGCTTTCCATAACAAAGAAATGTAACACTTTTTAGCTAATAATATATTATTTTAAAATTTTAAACACGTTAATAAATCATTTTTTACAAAATCATCCCTTATACACATTAATAAGAAATAGAGGAAGGAATAAGCCTTTTTTCAAAAAGCATCATTAAAACTTTTACTTTTAATGATGCTATTTGTTAATATGCATATCTAAATATATTAAATAAAATAGCCGCGCAGATTGTATTATATATTTGTTTAATTGATCAATTAATTGCCTATATATTAGAAATATGGTCAAATCAATCCTCCCATGTATTTCAAAATAAATATATAATTTATATTCCTAATATTTTATTATAATTAATGCATCAAATATATTAAATATCACTTATATAATTTGCAAGGCATTGAACAGCAAAAGAAAAATGGCATAAATTATGAGAAAAAATTCTGAAATGAAGATTAACGATCATAATAAAAAATGCCAGCAGAAATATACACAACAATACAATATTCTTTAGCCATCCATTAATATTTAATTAGGAGTTTAAAAAAACTTTCTCACAAAAGAGTAAAACATTCTAGTTATAATATCAAAATAAAAAAATGCATATTAACGCAAATAACAGGGATTTAAAAAAAAAAAAAACAGCTAACGAAAACCACAGGTAAATGAATACTAACTCAATAAAGTTTCATCGCAAAAACAAAAGAGATGAATGATAAGATTTGATGCCTAAAGAAAACACAAAAATAGCCACAGGGTTCAAAAAGAACATCGGAGTTTTAACTAAAAGAAAGCTGTCATGGCTGTCACACATTACGCAGTTTCGAAGCTTTAGGGGGAATCCATCGCGTTCCGAGATATTTTCCCAAGAGAAAAAGAACATCACCCAATTGCACTTAAAACGAAGTCAATTTCAATAGTAATGCAAATGTTAAAAACCGATGACAACGTTCCTATCTTACGAAGACGGAAATTTTAGAACATAACGAAAATCCAATAAAAAAAAAATTGCTAACATTTACTATCTTCTTGGTTTGTCTTTTAGGTATCGTAACAAGCGCGATTTTTCCTCTCCATGAAAGCAGAGGGCAACTAAACAAAAAGACATCGCGAATAACATAAAGACAATCTATAAATAGCACAGATTTGCACATGAGTACGCATGTTCACGAATGGCAAAATCAACATGCTAACGGTAAAATAAAATAAAATAATTATTCTACTTACTCTACATAGCCATTTTACGTCGATTTTCGACCATGCCGCTTTCCTAAGCCTTCTCTTTGTCCGTGTGCTCCGAAGAATCGATCCCATCCGGTTGCCATGAACGGCGTACTCTCCCTAAACGCAAATTGGTTTGAACCTCGCATGATCACGTGACCTGCGTTTTCTGTTTCCGGTTCTTCACCTATTTGGCGAAGTCGTGATGCTCTGTACGCTATCACAGAGATAAATTTATTCGTTTTGCTCTTTTTCTTCTGCAGCCACTATTACGCTACGATAGTGTGTTCTAGTTATAAACTAAATATATCTTCTGGAATTACGCTACATCATCTCATTATGAAATATAATGCTGTTAATAGTGGCCGCGGAATATTGGTGGATCTATTCAATAATTTTTAAATTTCGAAGGAAAATGCCAAAGCTTCTTCATCCAATCTTTGTATTTTTTAAAGGTAGTAAAGTTTGTCTACACATCGGGTTTATGAAATTATGCTCCTCATCTCTTAAGCAGGTCCGGATCGTGACCTTTGGGGGCCCTGGGCTAACGATATCTGAGGGCCCCTTAATTAATAATAAAAAATTTTGCCTTTTTCCTAAAAAATTTAAAATATACGAAATTTAAAGTCCCCCCCCCCAAGCAATTTAAATACGTTATAAGCAATATAACAAAATTTACAAAAAAAAAAAACTTTTTTGCACTTTTATGTTGAATATTCTTTTATTTGCTCATCACATTTTAAGTCTTTGGTGAGATCAATATTAATAGAAAGAAGTGATTAATAATTAAGCCTAGTATTTGTCATTGTTGTCCTATATTTGGTTTCTATGTGTAGGGCATTTTAGAGAACGCACGCTCCGCTTTACATCTAGTAATACGGATCGTTAGAAAAATCTTTAAAATGATATACAAATTTGAAAAAACCTGAACCAGTTTCTTTTGAAAAATTAAATTGAATATATCACTACAAGTATAGGACTTAAGCTCATTTTAGATAAGCTTTTAATTAAACACCTTCATTTACTAAATGCTGGTCTACATCATCGGAATAGTAATCAGTAATAGCGCGTACACTCTCTAGGTTGACGTTCTCCTTACTTTGATCTTGCAAATCTATCAAAATTTTTAATTTCTTACTCTATTCTGCATATATATATACTTGACTTCTATTTAAATCAAGGATTACCTTATCTAACGCTACAATAATCGTGTCTCTCTAAAATCTTTCTGTCCCATATACAGCTTTTTCTGTGAATTTATCTGCAAATTTTGAAATAGTCCGTCTCTAGTTCACATCGCTATATTCTGTTTCTACATTAGGACTTAATTTTTTGGCTGCGTTTTGATACTCCTTTGATTTTTGATCTGATTCACATGTCGTACATTGCTTATAAACGTTTTTAATGACACAATGAACTTATTCCCTTCACAAATGTCCAAACCCCAAGAATCTGTTATTCTTTGTTAACTGAATTAAATCTTTCTAAAATTTCTTCCCAAAATATAATTAAAATGGCAGTTTCGAGTTTTGTTAATTTATTAAATAAATTTGCTGCCTCTTTTTGAAAATCAATTTTCTCATTTTCATTTTCATTGTCACTAAATGTCTTAAGAATATTCATGGTGTTACAATATTTATCTCTTGAGGCTTCAAAAAGATTATAGTGACAAGACCACCTGGTCTGACTTAATCTTTTTAAGGTAAATTTCAGAGTTTAAGTTCACGATTTAGAAGTTTCTACCTATAGGTCGAAGTAGAAAAGCAAACATATATTTGTTGCACTAAACCAAAGAAGTTCACAATTTCAGTTGCAACCTTAACTGATTCTGCACAATTAGATTAAGAGAATGTGTACCACACGGCACATAATTTGCGAATTTTTTTTTCCTTTTCTTTTAGAAGAGCTTGCACACCTTTATATGGACCAGACATATTGGCAGCGTTGTCATATTACTGTCCCCTACAGTTATCCAATTGCAGTCCATTTGTTTCTAAAATTTTTTGTAGATAATTAAATATAAAACTGTGTGACTAGAAATCCTTATTAATGAGACACATCTTTCATACACTTTTCCCCCATAACATTATCGTAGTATAATAGCAAGTTAGTCGTTGTGGGACAAATCTGCTGTTGTATAGTACTTTGTGCCATTGTTATTTATTTGAGTTATATGATTGTTTGATGATTTGCTTGCCCATGATCTCAACTATTTGTTCATATATTGTTTTTGATAAGTACGATATTAACGATTTTGGTCGTAATTCTCGCAATTCAATATATTCACGAATGAATGAGCTACTGCTAGCAGTTTCAGGATACCCATAAAATTACCATTATGAGGAGAACCAAAAACTTCCTCGATACCCCTAAATCAGCGATACTCAACCTGTGGCCTATGGGCTGCATGTAGCTCACTTGGCTATTCTGAGTGGCCCGGTCTAGGTCCGTTGAAATAACAAATTCAATTATTTAGGAATAAGGTATTAAAAATTTAGCGAGATTCTATCAATCAAGCAATCAAATCTATCAATTCCGCTATCGATGTCGTGCTGTTACAAATTGTGAAATATTTTTTTCTTTTTGTAATTGTAATGGTTAGTGATAACAAATAACAATGCAGTAGTGACTTTTTGATAGATGTAACTAATTTTTAATTTACCCTCATGTCTAAAAATATTTGCTGTTTCAAGGTGATTGGGATCTTGACTATTTTGTAGAAAAAAAAAGAACATGGATCAACAACTTGTTTGATTTGTTGTGAAAATGTTATATATAAAAAATGTAATTTTGCTCTCGTCACTGTATTACTAAACACAAATCTTTCAATGGTTCTTATTCTTAAAGATCCATTTATAAAGACGAGATAAATTGGTTTTCTTAAAAAAAAAAAAACTTTGAAACAGCAATAAATATTTTGCAGGTAGTTATGTCACAAAAACGCAGAGGTAACAAAAGCATCCCATAAAATTTAATACATTATATATATTGACAGACATATGAAATTGTTAATGATAAACTTAAGAATTATTACAGAAATTGTTAGTGTTTTTTAAATGCTTCCGATGTACTCTTTGATAAATTCAGTTATTTGTTCAAAAATTCTTTTTTTATAAAATCAAAAAATATTTGAATAAATTTGAAACAGAAATGTGCAATATGAACTGACAGTTTATACAGATAATACTGATTTCAGTTTGTAGTTCAATAAAAACTCTTTGCTACCATCCTGCGTTTGATAAATTAATATCTGAAATAAAAATATGTAAGGCTTTGTCGAAAGAAAAAAATCAAATTATCCAAGTACTTGGCAGCTTTGTTTTTATGGCAGTAGGATGCAGACAAGGGGCTTGGGATCATTCCCCCGTAACTGGGTAAAAAGTAAATGAAACCTATATTTTGTGAGTTTTGTTTGATAGAGTTTGGTATAGTTTGAAAATAAGATTCAAAATAATGATATTTTATATTTTGACCAATTTTTCACATTTTAAATGTCCTTGGTTTTATAGTTTCCCCCTCTCTATTAATCCTCATGTTGCGGCCCACGTAAAATATATGTCAGATGTATGTGGCCCGGCGTAAAAAAAAGTTGAGTACTCCCGCTCTAAATGCTAAACATCTTGTAGCCAAATATTTTACTACCGCAACAACACGTTTGAGGACATTGTGGTAATCTGTATCTTTTCTTAGTTGCTCTGTAATTGTTTATTTTAAAAAGACTTATTTTCTTTTCGTGTCAACCAAACTAAAATTAAATTTAGATGTTCAACAGAATTTTCATGATTTTCAAAACAACTTGTTACGTGTTTCCAATCAGAAAAGCTGGTTGTGTATTAAGAATTTGTTTCAGAAAAAAGTTTGCAAGTCAAACAAAAAAAACACTACCAATACTAGTTGAATAACAAATCCAAGATCTTTCCAGCACTTGGGCATTTTTAAGTTTTTAAAGTGAAATGATTATTAGAAAATGACATCTTTTGTTCTTTGTATTCTCTTAGCGAAACAGAATTTCTATTGTTTGGATCTTTATTTTGAAAATAACTCATTTAATGTGAAGGGATATAATCAATAAAATTATTACTTAGTGATTTAGGCCACGAACCTACATGAATAATCCTAATCTTCCTACTCCGTGTCTTCATACTTAAATAATTTAGAAAGGTGTATTTGTACTTACTTTTTACTTGAAACCCAAGTATCTTTTAATTTCAGGTATTATGCATAGGACACAGCACCAAATCAGTATAATTTGTAACTCAGAATTATTATTACGCAAAAATAAATGGCTACAGTAAGAGTGCCACTACGTTTGTATAAATGCTCTATGATAGAGACTCTATCATTGAGCGGCACCGTGTACAAAAGAGTGTAATTAATAAAATGTATTAATAATAGAGTGTAATATACTGTATTAATTATAAGTGTTAATAGACTGTAATTAATAGAGTACTTATAATAGACACTATGTTAATTACACAGAGCTACAAAATTAAAGTATTAGAGAAGTGCAACAGAGGCTTTCAGTGGTTTTTATATTATTCAGTGTGCTGATTTCGAAAATGACCTACATTTTTTCCCAGCACATCAGGAATTTTTGTAAAATCGATATTTTTGCTAAAACCCTATTTGAAAAGGAATTCTCTCAAACAATTTAGCCTGGGAAATTGGGCAACAGAGGTTTTTATACAGTTAAATCTATGTAAATATTGGTTCTTGATTAGGCAAATTAATTTCTCAGCAATTAGATTAATAGTGAGTGAGTGAGTGAATTTTAACGTCTCACTGTTCAGCTGCACGAGAAATTTTGGTGATGGACCTCGTAATTTTGAACCAAGATCAAGTGACGAGGATGATACCTGAACTGGCACCCCTCTCCTAACTATCACACCACACATACTGGAGAACGTCTGAGCTCTCGACAGATTTAACATGCATCACTCCCCTACACAGAGGGTCTTCGGGGGCACTAGTCTCGAACTCATGACATGCCTGCCATGTGTGTGTGAGTTCGGTACCTTAGCCACTAGCAATTGGATGAAAACCATTGTTTCTAGATCTCACAGGCTGTCTCTGATCATGAGAAAAACAAGAAATTCCCTTGAGGTTAAAACATTTTACATCCAATTATGGTATAGTTTCTAAAAGAAAACCACCAGCATACTATTTTAATTTGTTTTTATTAAGGTATTTAATAAAATATATAGACGATTTTCGAAATTAATGATTATTAATTTCCGCGTATTCGGCGGTAGGGCGGAAGAACAAAAGTAAATTGCTCCTGCTCTCTAAAATAAATTTGATATGGTATTTCGGGTATTTTATTCTTGATTTGTATGTATTTTTTACTGGTTTATTATTGTATTACAGTTTTGATTGTAAGCACCTTTCCTGTTTGTTATCTTCAACGGAGAACGGGGGCCCCCTAGAATCCGGAGGCCCTGGGCTGCGGCCCATTTAGCCCATACGTAGATCCGGCCTTGCTCTTAAATCACAAATATTATACGCAGGGTATCGTAAAATTGAACTGGAGTTTCTTGGTTCAACAATATATTGAGAAAACGTATCGTGGAATTGAGAGTTCGATGCAGAATTATTCTCCTGAAATTGAATCGGACTTCGGCGTGAATAGTTGTCTGTTAATCTGTTTGCAAAAACTGAACCTGTTAATCTGCTTGCAAAAACGTTAATATAAATTTTTTCCCCAAGTTATTTAACCTTTAAAATACTACTCTTATGGTTTTCATTATCTATTTTCTAATTATTAGATGGTAAACACCAGATGATCTATAATGGTGTTCAGATTGTACAATATATACAATTGAATTAGAGCTCCTGGTTATTCATCAGAACAGTAAAATGTCCCCCCCCCTCCTTCCTTGTAATACACAATCCAGAAAACATTAATTTTTTTTTAAAAAAAAAGTTAAAATTTAAATACATACTCAACATAATACATTCTATACACATACTCATGCATATATTGAACATAATAACTGTGGAAGCAAACTAGTTCCTAAAAGCAGTGCCAATTTATCCATTGAGGCGGGCGCCCAGACTTTACCAGATTTTCTGGTTATACATTTCGATCCAACAGTGCCCATAGATCTTCTGCGCCCAGGGCCCGAAATGAGCTTAAATCGGGAGAAATGCTTCCTAAGAGAAATGTTTATGAGAGAGAAAACAACACACACACACACACACACAAAGTAAAATATTATAAAATGCAAATAGATATGTAGAAATAAACATTGCCAACATTTTTTTTTCAAAGGAGTATGGGGGGGGGGGAGGTAAATCCATATAATTATTCAATAGGAAATAAAAACAAAGCCATGATTTTTTTTAAATCAAAAAACAATTTCTAAAAAATCCAAGAAAATTTTTTTCACAATATACAATCATGATATATTTTTTCCATTAAGGCTAAGAAAATTCTTGCAATTTATATGAAATTAGTTAAACGATTAATCTAGAGTTATGCAATCAAATTTAAAATAGTTTTAATGTAATCTAGCATAATAGCAACTTTGAAGAAGCATTGAAGAGACATTGTAATATAGCCTCCACAGGAGGTAATATACGATTCAAAATGTCTTTTTTTAGTTTGAAAGGAATGGCATCTAGTTTCGATATTTTTGATGCACCTCTATTATTACAGATGTAATCTATACACAGTACATCTTTCTACGAGTTCATAATATTAGATTGCAACAATTATATAGAACTAAAATTGGGATGCCTGTCAGTGGCGTAACAGAGAACATTAGGCGATTCAATGGAAACTTGGCGATAGAATCAAGTTGGCATCATTTTTGGCAACAATTGGAACAATTCGGCAACTTCTAGAAGTTACTGGAGAAATCTATCAACATCTCGATCTATAACGTTAGCGAATCTTAGGAGAAAAGTCCGGGCAGCCTATAAATAGGAGTCACTTGCTAAAACTGAGTTAATATTGTTTTGACAGTTAAGAGTCGACTAGCGATTAGTTACAACGTTCGAGCGAGCGAGTGTTTGCGAATAATCTTAATCATTACGTATTTGTACTTTTAGATTCTAATTGCTGTATTTGAGCGCTGTAGAAAGTGTGAAGGCCTTCTGGGATTTATTTTGCGAATTTTAATGCTGTATCCTGTATTTCTAAGGATTGTTTTTCCCCAATAAATTTCCATCTCTCTTTAAGAAATGTTTTGCTCTTTGTGACTAATGGCATAATATTCCTCGAACCCCAAACTACGCAAAAATATGATAAAACTTTAATTACTTCTAGATATCGAAAATTAAATTTTGATCTTGGAAAAAAAAATTTCAACAACGCTTCCTTACTCTTTTTTTTTTTTTTTTTTAAAAACAACAATTTATTATTTTAGGTGAAGTCATTCCACCACACACTGAAAACTTACATAAAATGGCGATCTTAGTATTACTCTAATAAGCTATTTAATTGAAAAGATTAAGGTATGATACAAAAATATAAAATATTTCGGCTTAAGACATTTTTGTATTAAAATATATTTTCTGGTTATTGTCGTTGCACAATAGAGGAGGAAACATCTTGTTGATCAAAAATTCCCATTTAATGGCTATCTCCTGCACAAAAACCGGCTAAACAAAAAGAACAACACAAACACGCACGGTTTACAAAACGTTCACAAAAGTTATTCTATTTGCGCTCCCGAGATCTCAGCCGTTTATAGTTCTTGTCAAGCGGAAGCAATTAATCTCATATGATTTCTTGTAAAGATTTGTCTGATTTGTCGGAATACGTGGGTTTTAACACGTGCATTTTTAAAACAGGGTGATGCAAGATTGCATCATCCTGTTTTAAAAACGCTAACGTGTCAATTTTGGGGAGATTAAGTTGTTGTTACTTTCTGTTAGGTGGGTAAATTAAAAATTAATTATCACGCGAAATTTTGGAAGACTCAAGACCATTATGAATTAAAATCCCTCGAAAGAAAACTTAAGTTAATCGTTACACACACGCGCACACACACTATAAAAATTTCTATAAAATTATCTGTATAATGTGGTTAAAATAAATTTTTAGGAATAAAATAATTTTAACTGTAATGTAGGTAACTATTAGTATATCAAAATAGGAAAAATTATAAAAAATCAATAATAATAATTAATCTTCTAAAGATTTTAATCCTTACTATTTAGAATTTCTTTATATAAATAACTATTAATAAAATCAATTGGGTATTTTTGAATTAAACAGTATTTAATGAAACGTTTATAATTTTTTTGATTTTTCTGAATTTTTTGAAACAAATTTGTTACGTTGTATGTAATTAATAATAATATTTCTAAATATTGAAACATGTACACTACTTTCATTACATTAGAATCCCTATGTTACATACAAAGAGGTAACGGAATGATTCTAAGTCTCCTTCCTCTAGTACAGGGGTTGTCAACCCGCGGCACGCATGCCACAATGTGGCACGGCAGAGTTGTAAGAGTGGCACGCGAAGGACTTATTGGAAGATTAAAAAATTTGAAAAGATGATAATAAATATTAATTTTTTTTCTCCCTTTTATTGAAAGGTGGAGATTTAAGACAAAATAAAACATCAAAATCTATTTTAAATACAATTAATTAAATTACATTAGAAAATTATAATGTAGACAACTCTCCTGCATTGTTGTGTGCGTTGATTTTCCGAAGGAAGTGCATTCGTGAGATTCAGGAATTTGAGGGAGCATGTTTTAAAGTATCTAGAAGAACTCAATGAAATGCCTAGTGAGTGTTTGCTTCTCAAGAATGAAGGTAGGCTTTGATATTTAGGTTTTCTTACCGATACTACAAGGGATTTAAATAATTTAAATTTAAGATTACAAGGAAAAGATTGTTCTTTTCCAATCCTGATTGATCTGGTATCTTCTTTTTAGAACACACTTAAGCTATTTTGTCTCGATTTTGGATTAAAAAAAGAGAAACTGATGCACACTTAGAACAATCCGATTCTGTTAGCATCTTCGAGAAATGATCCTAATGTAGATGACTCAGTAAAAAATCTACGGAATAAAAAACTACACTAAGAAAGTACTGATTGTTTAATAATTATTTAGAATTACATTTTTCTGTTTAACTCATTTTTTTATTTTATACCTAGCCTAATTGATTTAAATCGAAACAAATTTTTTTTTTTTTTACAATAATACTTAAGTTTGTACTTTTGTCTTATTTATTTTATTATTTTTAAATTTCCTCTACTTAAACTTGCATAAGACATGTGCTACTTACGTAAAAATTTCAAAAGCCTATAAGTAACATTTTTTCACCTTTTCAATATTCTTTTGTTTGTTGGAAAAGTTTAAAGTGGCACACAAAACTTTCTTTTATCAGATAGTGGAGCTCTTCCCAAAAAAGTTGGCCGCCTCTGCTCTAGTATGTCCTAAATTTCAACTGATTTACTTAAAAAAAATTCGAATTTCAATACGCACGTAACGTGACTCAAAAGAGATAACGACTTCTATAGTGCTTAAAAATGTAAAATGTGCTTTTCGCATTTATATAAATAAAAATAAAGTATTATTAGAAGATTTTGAGACGTAAAATAAAGTTAGTAAATAGATATATTATAAAATTAAGATAAATGAAACAATAACAGGCATGTTAAATCAACCTAAGAATCAATTCTGAAATAAAATAATAAGTTTATGCTAATAAATTTATTGAATAAGTTTTTTTTCTAATTGCCTAAAGTCATCAAATTAAAAACAAGAGTTAATTAAGTTTTCCCCTTAAAATTAATTAATTTTGCTACAGGGCCCACTCAGAACTAACTACATAAATTGAGTATAATTTTTTTTTTGAAAAAAAATATATGCAATAGTATATAACTATATGCAGTGGCGCACACAAGGGGGTGTGATAGGGGTCCGGATCCCCTCCCCTAAAGCCCTTGAGTTTTTTCGATTGATGATAACCTTAACCTAAAATTGAATTAAGTACTTATAATTAACAATTTATTTTATTAATTAATGCTAATTATTAATTAAATAATTTGTTTTTTACAGTTTTTTTTTGTTAGCAAAATCGACAGAATCTGAAGAATCAATTGGTGTAGTCTAGAGGTATGATACAATGATACAAGTTGGGGGACTTTCGACCATGCCCCCCCCCCCCACTTTTGTGCGCGCTACTGACTATATGTAAAAGGAAAGGATGAAACAACTTAATGTAATGCTGCATTTCACAATACAGTAGAACGTCGTTTATCCAAACATTTATTATCCGAAGCGTCAAATATCCGAATCAAAGTCCGGATCCGTTTTCAAACAGTGCAATGCTCAACATTTGTTTTCTGTGAGGCCAAAAGTGACGAGAAAACCCAAGGTGAAGTATATTTGGGGAATTTCAGCTGTGTGATTTGGTAAACATCTGCGCGGAATATTAGGTCAGTTTGTTTCAAAGTGAGGTGGTGGGTCTTTTGTTGATGTAGAAACCTGGATGGCATGCGATGCAGAACACTGGGGATTTCAAATGCTAAATGATGACGAGATTGTGACTTCAGCGCAAGAAGAATCCGATCCTGTAGACGATGAAACGGATGAAGACGAGAACAACAACGAGAGTAGCAAATGCTGACGCGTTTCTGCGTTAGAGACAACTATGGAGTGGTACAAACAACAATCAGAGTGCTGTTCTACTCAACTACTGCTGCTGAAGAGAATCAGAGACTTTGCATTGAAAAAAACGAAGGTACACAATGGTACAGCGAAAAATAAGTGATTATTTTCCACAATCAATGTAAAATTGAGACATTTTGCTTTCTCTTCAAGCACATTTCCCGCATGTGATGATTTTCAATATTTGTATAGTATCCTACTGCATGGATCGCATTCGGTTTTCGATTATCCGAACCATCACGTATCCGAACGGAATTGATTCGGATAAAAGACGTTCTATGTACAAAGTTTTAATTTCCCATACACTTAAAATTTCTCATAAATTTTTTTTTTGATAAATTAAAATAAAACTCATCATGATGAATATATTCTTTAAATTGCAGTGGATATATAACCTTCATTAAAAAAGCAGAAGTAGCAAAAAAACAAATTCAAAATGGAACCAAATTAACTTATTAATTTTAAGTTAAAGTATAAAACCACTTCTTTCAAGGTCATTACCTTCTTGATTTCTACCTTGTGAGAGTTAAGATTTTAAAATATGCCCAAAATGTTTTGTAATGTCTTAAATTGGATTTTGAAAATGTTTCTGTTTTATTAGATTTGAGAAGTACGAAAACAATTTCAATCTCAACACCTAGAAATTCCTATTTTTTGTTTTCTCAAAACTTCAAAAGGCTGTAATATTTTTCTTCTGAGCTAGGTTGGCTCTGTGAACGAATATACATTCCAGTTCTGAACATCTGAAGCTTCAAAGGCTAGAACGAACCAATCGTAAACAGCCCCTCTCTTTAAAGAAACTCTATATCTTTATAACTCGTTTTCTTCTTGACCTTTGTACCCCTCACAAAAACATACCCATTCTGAACCCTACTGAATAGCATGAAAGAGAGAAAACTTGTATTTTCGAAAGTTCTATTCCAAGAGCCCAGCAGAGTAGCAGTTTAGTGTATGATTTGGTTGTTTAAAAGAGACATCTAGATATATTTTTATGCTTGCCTTTTAAAAATATAGCACATATATTCTCTATTATTATCTAATACACAAAATAAAGCTTTTGTTGCCGTCCATGGCTCTGCTTTTATCCAGTAATAAACACGACTTTCTAAAAAAATTTAAAAACAACAAAAATGTTTTCTTTGTGAATTAAATAAAATTCACATTTTTTTAAAATTTTTTTTACGAAAATTAAATCTATTTTTATTTACCGATTTATTATAAATCTTAGCAGTATTTTGAGTATAAATTTGTAGCATAACATGATATATATGCAAGTATTTTTTTTCTTCCTAATCTAGATCTGTGTTGAAATTCATTTTTTGATGATTCGTATCAAAATATTTTTTCTCCATATTTTTGTTTTTGAAAGTTAAAAAAAAACTCTAAGTTTATTATTAATACATTTTATGCTTTATTTTTCACAGTAAGTTTTAAGTTACTACACGGAACCAATGAGATACTTAACGTAGTATACCGTCGACTAATTTCGACAAATCAAAAGAGATGTCTCCAGTTTAAAATAGTGCTGTCATAGTTATTATTATTGTATTTGAACATACACGGGAATGGTTTCCCACAATACATATATATTCCGCTGCATATTGAAGCATTTTTTGAGAATTATAAATATACTTTTAACAACACTAAGATTTTAATCCAGCTATTATTGTTGCTATTGAAATGCAAAAATACAACAGGGTTAAGAGAGATGTGATGTGCAATGTATATTCTTGTGACATCGGGAAATTTTAGAGAGTTTGATACGTGATAAAAATCAGTCACGTGCTGAGGAAGTTTGGAGAGGATGGTGTCACAGCTCAGGTGTCATCCTCGTTACTTGACAGAGGCTCAGAATTATGAGATCTGTCTCCAATAGCCCTCGTGTTGTTTTGTAGTGCGACGTTAATAAACACTTCCTCAATTATATTGCTCTTTTCTAACTGATTTTTCTCCTTTGCTTTTGAAACCTTATTTGTTAAATAAATAGTTAAACAAAGAAGGGGGGGGGGAGAAGTATTTCAGTCTCAATAAATTTAAAATTCCTCTAACCTACACTTCGTGATTGGTTTCTCACATAAATTTGAAAATATGCGGTCCAAAAATTTTCAGTGTCACTTTTGTGTGCCCGGTAATTGATAATTCAAAATTATATAATTTTTCTTAGATAATGATACAGCAATGAAATAATGAAAAAAATTTGTGAATAGGAACCCTCTCTCTTGTTCACCTCCTCCCAAATACATATATATATATATATATATATATAAACTATGTGCAGTGGCGCACACGCACACATGGGTGGGGAATCCTCGGGTCCAGATCCCCTCCCCATAGCCCTTGATTTTTTTTTCGATTGCTTATAATCCTATGTATATAGTACGTAAAATTTAATTTTGTATTTGTTATTAATAATTAATATTATTAATTAATGCTAATTATTTATTCAATAATTTTTTACTGTTTTTTTGTCTCCCGAAAATCGACAAAATCAAAAGAATATGTTGGGTGGCGTATTGGAGCATGGTACGAGAATAGTGGACTTTCGACCCTGGAGCCCCCTCCCCTTGAAAAGTTCCTGTGAGCGCCACTGGCTATGTGTATTATATATATAATTATTAACAAACACACACACACAGTATATATATATATATATAATTAACAGAAATATTTAAATACAGTTAACACAATTTAACGAAAATTTCGTTAAATAATTTTTTTGATTTCGGAATTTATAATTTACGCCGCACTCGGAAAAAACTCGAGAATTATAGCGATGGACTTTATACTTTTGAGCCCCGTCAAGTGACGAGGACGACACCTGTGTTGGCACACACCCTCCTAAATTTCATAGAAGGTCTTCAAAGGAACTAGGTTTCGAACCCACGATTCGACAACGAAGGTACGAGTGAGTTCGCGCCAATGACCACTCAGCTACCACGCCCACAATATTTTTTGCTTAAGAAATTTTGTAATTTTAGAAAATTAAAAATTATTTATAAATTTTAATTGTTTCTATTTTTTCAGGTATTTTATATACTTGCTTTTTTAAAGTCATATTTCAACTTTTAAAGAACATTTTTATGTTAACTTTAATTTCAACCTCAATATTTTTCGTAAAAGTTTTGAAGCAAAATAAAAAAATAAACGGCTTTTTTATAATAATCCCGTTGGATATCATAGAGAGATTCAACTTTATAATATAGTACAGTCAGATTGTGACAAAAGGATATTCAGTAGAAGGGAAATCCGGATTTAGGTAGAGTGAATGCATTCTTTTAAGATCCATCCAGTTTTCACCAAAACTCTACTTAAGAAGATTCTCTACTTTAAGTAGAAACTTAACTGAGTTTTTTATATCGAGTCTCAATTATTTAAACATAACATAAATAGTACACCCTCATATTGATTCTTTAATAATGTCCCATTTATAAAAGCACCCCAAAAGCTGCTGACGATGGCATTCATAATTCTGGGCCATGGTCGAGTGACGAGGACGACAGCTGATCTGACATCCGACATTCCAAACTTACATACTACGCCAACATGAGGACTTTGAAAATCAACAGATTCAGCGCGTATATAAGTCCTTCTACATGTTGTATAAATGGCACTTTTCAAATACATTTTTTGAAAATTGTAGTGGATGACACTTGATGTTAATACAGTTTTTCAAATATTAATTCATTAATTAAATTTAAAAAAATGAATAAAAAGTAACAAACAAAAATAGTAGTCCAACACGATATATAGGAAGGAAAATCGTTCGTTGTGTCCCTGTAGCGCAATGGATAGAGCGTTGGACTTCTAATCCAAAGGTCGTGGGTTCGAATCCCATCTGGATGCCCTAATTACTGAGTATGTGATTTCTTTTTTGCTATACAATTTTAATAGAATAATTAAATTTAATTAATAAATAAACAATAACAAACAAACAAAAAAATGGTCCGACACCAAATATAGAAAGGAAAGTGGAAAATCACTTTCTATTTTGCCACTTAATATTGTGACTCTGTCATATGTATATAGATATTTATATTAATTGTAACTATTTAATAAAAAGTAACTAAAATAAAATTTTTCTTTGTTAACCTAAGTAGGAATTGACTTAAATTTTTTTTATATTACTTGTTTAATTGTACTACAATAAGCAGATAATTCTCAACCTATTCACGTTAAATAGTCGCACGTTTCGGGCATCGTATAGACGAGGGGGAAATTTTGGACGGTGCAGTCGACTCTTTCACCCACTTTTCTACAAGTCGACCGCCCTGCGCTCCGGCTCGCCGGGCCAGTAAGCGGCCTGATACAGTTCTCATCTGCATAGTTTTTTTCACCATAGCTATACACCTTAATTTTAATTTACTCTTACACCTAGATTTTTATCTTAACACTTTAATTTAATTTGCTCACCTTTATGTAATTTACCTATTCAAATGTAATTCTCTTAGCTTGTCCTATTTTTATATAATCTATTCACACATTTAATGCAGCAAAGGGCTAAGGTAAAGCTGAACCCATGTAACCCCCAGTTTTTTAATGATTGGAGTTTGAGCTTCCCTGCGGGAAGCAGGTACTCCGTCAACCATTCAACTTACACTGGTGTGCAAAAATTAAGGACGAGACGGTTTTTTCAACGTAACTTTGTACAAAAGCATTCCAAATCAACACATTTAATACCGTAAGATCCCCAATACGTAAGGACATGAGTAATGTAAGCAACACTTACTAAAAGAGAAATCAGAGGGATAAAAAGAAGCTTTATTGAAAAAGTAGCATGGAGCGCAATGCGACTGAAGGCCGAAACATCCCTCTGATGGGTGTCCAGCAAGAAATATCCGGTCTTTAGTAGGGGATATGATCTCCCCTGACTGCTAGGCAGGTTTCACAGCGTCTGCCCATGCTGAGAATGAGGGTGTCAATGAGTTGTTGAGGCATTGCTGCCCATTCGTCTTGCAGCGCCAATCGAAGCTCCGGAATCGTTACTGGTGGTAAGGTACGAGCTGCCAAGCGCCTGCCTAGAAAATCCCATACATGCTCGATGGGATTGAGATCCGGAGATCGTGCCGGCCAATCCATACGTTCAATATCCTCACTCTCTAAGAGCTGTTCGGCAGCTACTGTGCGATGACATGGTGCATTGTCGTCCATGAAAAGGAACTGCGGACCCATAGCGCCTCTAAAAAGACGCACATATGGAAGAAGAATCTCGTTACAATAACGGGTCCCGTTGACTGAACCTGCGTCGAAGATGTGAAGGTCTGTACGACTACCAAGCATGATGCCTCCCCAAACGAGAACACCGTCACCTCCATACCTGTCCCTTTCAATGATGTTCGAGGGATGATTGCGGCTTCCCCGCTCTCTCCAGATGAGTATGCGATGAGAATCGCTACTCAGACTGAATCTGCTCTCATCTGTAAAGAGTACTCGTCCCCATTCATTGTCTCTCCAATTCCGGTATTCCCGGCACCACAGAGAACGCCTTCTCCGATGGGCAGGCGTTAGAGGTACACACCGTACAGGGCGTCGTGCAAACAGACCACCACCGTGTAGTCTTCTGGCCACGGTAAAACGCGATATAGGTCGTCCAGTCGCCTGTGTCGTGTGTCTAGCGATTTCTCCCGCTGTCTGCCGCCTGTTTCTTCTGGCCTGTAAGGCAATATACCGGTCATCTGCGGGTGTGGTTCCTCGTGGACGACCACTACTGAACCCCCGGATAGCTGTTCCTGTAGTTTGAAATTGTCTCCAAAGTCGTGAAACGATGCTGTGAGCAATTCCGAACTCTGCAGCCACACTTGTCACACTGCGACCTTCCTCCAACTTCCCAATTATTCGACCTCGGGTAAAAGCATCCAGATGTCGTCTAACAGATTGATTATTCGCCATTTCTCGCTGAGGCAGCAACTCGGCGTGATTTTAACTGCTATACGGTGTGCAATCTCTTTGCCAGAAATACTAATCTTACACCGACAACATGCTTTACTACTCAGACACTCCCCCATTACGTCTACCTGCATATCTGCGCATGTGCTACCGTACATCACCTCACTTAATCTCCTGATTGGTCTTTCTGTCCGCTCTGCCTCTTCGTTCAGCTGATATGCTAATTTTTCGACTTCGTCCATAATTTTTGCACACCAGTGTATATAAGCAGATAAAATACTCAGCCAATAGTAAGACTTTTTGTAAGCAAGGAAAATGCCTTTTTGTGTCACATGTAAACATATGCTGTGCAACGGTGAACTGCATTTAGAGGGAGAAAATGGCTCCATTTGTGTATTTATAATTTTCTGTTTAGAAAATTAGTTTCTATAAATCAGTGCTTCCAAACCTTTTCATCGTCACGGACCGGTTAGAGTTTTATAGTTTTGCCGTGGCCCTCTGAGGCGAGGGGGGAACGTTGGTTGTTTACGTTTTAAATTGTTTGGATTTAATAATTTTATTTTAATTGTACTTATGAATAAACTACAGTTACAACAAATATTGAAAATAAAAGGATTTAGCTTGAGAACATAAAGGGATTTCTCCATGGAAAGTCGCGTAAACTCGAGAGAAATGCGTCACAGTAAATAAAATGCATATTATTTAATGTTTCTTCGGCGACCCGGTACCATTTGATTCACGGATCGGTATCGGTCCGCTGCCCGGGGGTTGGGAGAGAACCACTGCTATGAATTATAATTACTTAAATCATTGGGCAATCAATGGTTAAAACGAAAGTAAATGAAAAGGCACTCTGTATACTACATGAATTCAGTTTAACTTCAAAAAATGAATGCAGCTAATGGCATATTAATTTCATTATTATGAGCATTAAAACTGAGTGTACAATAAGCAACGTGAATTTGCTTTTAACATTTTGCATAACTGAATAAGAAGCAAGACATTATTCATCTGATCCTCAAAGTATCCATTAAGAGAGGTTTCTGCTGTAAATACGCGTTACTCGACTTTGTAGGGTGGGTAAATGGAAAATGTTTTTTTCCTATTGTAAGTCCAGTGGCGTACACAGACTGCTTCAAAGAGGGAAGGGGGTGGTATTCTTATACAACCCCTCCCCACCTCTTTAAAAGTGGACGAAAGCGCCAAAAGTAATCTCTAAGCTAAAAATTTTAAATCTGTTGGTATAAGGGAGACGTTTGAGCCCCCAAACGCTATGCCTATGTAAGTTAGTGTGCAAATCAGTTATATACAGAGACGTACACAAACCTCTCTTAAGGGGGGGGGGTTACATTCTAAAAAGGACGTAGACGAAAACGCCGAGGGTTAATCTCTATGATAAAAATTTAAGAAACTGTTGGTCTATGGAGGGGGGGGGGAGGTGAACCTCTCAACTTTCCCATTGTGTACGCCACTGATTATGTATAAAATATGAAAAATCTCATAATGTGTGTTCATCTCCACTTAAAATTGCTCATACTTTTTTTCTATGCAAGAGCTTTCAATCTTGCTTTTTACAATATAGTTATTAATTTTTTTTCTCTCATTGATCTCAGATCAGATTATATTGTAAAAAAGAAAGAGAGAGAGAGAGAAATTTAGCTAAAGTTTAAGGGATTTTTTTAAAAAAAATTAGAGGCCCCTCACACACAGTAATTTTTACTGAACATCTTTCAACAGAAATTTGGTTATAAAGATATGTTAATCCAGAATATTTAAAAGCCTTTTAAACCGGCAACAATTAATTCGCTGCTAGTAAACTTTTTTTCCATTTTGTGAGTGATAAGAGTTGACTTATTGCAAATCCTGATCAATAATTAAATTATTAAAATCCCATAAACTCTCTTTCTGTGCAATACTTATCTTCGTCTTACTTTTGAATACTTTCTATTATTTCCCAACTCTTTTCCTATAAAATTTAGCCGTTAGTAAAGCATTATTTCCCTTCCACTTCAAAAGTACTTTCCGAAATCGCTTAAAACCGTGTCGTACGAATATGTCCCTACTACAGTGAGCTCTTTTTCGTGGTTAACCACTTCTTGACTCTCTCAGTTAGCCTAGACTGCTCTTCCAGCAAAGGGGACTTCCGACCCACCCACTCGAAGGTTTACCTGGTGGGTGGGGAGAAATTACCCTGAGGACAGGATTCCTTCCGGGAGATTCCATGGTGTCACTTTCATTTCAACCTCTCACCCTACCTTTAACCTCCGTTCTCCCTCTTTTGTTATTACACACCCTTGATTATGCAACTCGCATCAGGAGGTACCCCCTCCTCTCGGCTTCTGAGGGTTGCGACCACTTAAGTGGAGGCCCCACCTACCACCGGAATGCTCCCACTCACCCCCCCCCCAAGATTAAAAAAAATCTCACCACAGGGAAAAGGGGGCGGTAAGTGAAACAGTAGCGTGAGGGTATTTTGTAGACAGTCGCGTGCCACCACGTGGGTAACAGGTAAGTGCCTTGGTCTCCCTAGGGCCCCTCATATTTACTGACGTTCCCTGACGGAGCCCTGTATCGATGGCAGGATCCTAGTTGGGGGGTCTGTTACACACTGATAGGCCCGCTGTAGAGAGGGGAATGAAACATATATCACTCTGTATTGGAGTGAAAGGATTGCTTTCAGAGTTACGCTAAATGTACTTGACAGGGGTACGTGAAAGAGGTATGCGTAATACGTGTTGACTTAGGTCGGTACGAAAGAGCATACGTGTCTTTTATTGGCATTTGGTATGGGGGAAGAGAGACCAAATGTTCTTTTTGGTTCACTGAAATTCAATTGTAATGAAGTTCATAGACATTTAAATTTAAATTAATGTCCCCCAAAATTTGCTTAGGGTTAAAACTATTTGATGTGGCTTAACGAAGTATTTTTTAAAGCTATCTTCAAACAAATTTATATATATATATATATATATTAATGATATTCAAATAAAATTCGTATGATCTCAACGTTAATGATTATATATATCTTTATATATAAAATATACGTGTCACAGTGTTTGTCCGCGATGGACTCCGAAACTACTCAACCGATCATAATATAATTTTGCATACTGTGTGTCATTTCGTCCAACTTAAAACATAGGACGGTTTTTATTTCAATTAATCACGCCATAATTTTTTTATTGCCGGAAATGTGAACAATCCGGAAAAAAGGTTGCCAGATTCCCGTAAGGGATGCTCATGTGTCTATGGAAGCAGATATTGCAAGAGAGGGGGAAAGTTTTCGGTACTCTCGACGTTATTTACACAGCCATCCGATTTTTGTTTTATAAATCAGACAAAAAATAATTACGGAATCGGAAAGATCATTTCTTTCGCCAGGATACGGTATAACTTTTTTTGTAAAATAATAATATTTTCTATTTTTTAAGATTTTTTTAAAAAATGAATTAAAACTGATGCGTTTTTATGAAAATTTTTTTCTAAATCGTTGCGTATGAATTTATTTTCGTGTAATTAAAACAATATTTTTTACTAAATAATGTCATGCTTTTTTCTATTTGAATCAGTCGTTTAAATAATAAAATGCCAAAAACTTTTTTTCTACGATTTTTTTAAAAAATACTCAAAATTTTAACTTTACATTAAATAACTTCGTCTTTTATTAAAATTATCGTACGAAACTTTTTTTACGTTTGTAGAATAATGTTATCGAATTTCTGTGCGAGGATTGAAAAAATTGCTTAAAAATTACGGATTTTAAAATTTTTTGTGATTTTTGTAAAATACCGTTTTTGCGAGAAATAATTTAAACAGTCTTTTTTGTGCATTTTTTTATTTTAAATTACTTTGTTTTTGCAATTAATGTGTGAAAATTCAAAACTTTAACGTGAAAGTTAAGCCCTCTAAAAAAATGAAAACTTTAATAAAAATTCTCAATTGCGTCAAGGTCACTTTGCGTTAGCTTTCTGTTTGAAAGACGGGAAAGGTTTAGGTAGTTTTGAGTCTTTCGCTGCGTAGGAAAAAGGGGAATTCCCTCATAACATGGGACGCTCATTCATATAACGCATCACAAACGATATTTTTTTTTATTCTTAAAGATTGATTTATTGAAGAATATTAGAATATAAAAAAAAATCATAAAAAAATAAAGGAAATATTCTTAAATATATTTTTATCACATAGTATTATTTTCTTTTTGAATTTTATACTGTGAAATGAATCAATATCGTTGCGTTTAAATAAAAAATATTTTTAAAACTTTTAGTATTAGTGATTTAAAAAATAAAAAGCCAAAAACTTTTTTGAACAAAGTTTAATAAAACACTCGAAATACTTAATAATTAATAATTTCTTCTTTTATGAAGATAATTGCGTGAAATTTTTTTCCCGTGTGTCGAACATTTCAAAAAATCCTCACAATTTTACTCCAAGATTTAAAATAGTAGTAAAATTTTGTAATTTGAAAAATTTCTACTTTTCTGTCTTTTTTCAGCAAACAACTATTTTTAAAAAGGCTACATTTTCGTTTCCGGAACTAAAAAATTGCAACGAAAGAATTGAAAAGTGAGTGAGTGATTTATAAATTCGCACTGTTCGCCTATTCGAGGGTTTTGGGCGACGGACCTCGAAATTTTCAACCATGGTCAAGTGACGAGGACGACACCTGAGCTTTCACCCATCTCTCCTAATTACCACACCACACCAACGCAAGAACAAATTTCGAAAAAGGGAGTTTTAATGACACAGTTAAAAAAATCACTCACATCGCGCATACACACACATAAGTGCTATCGTCCTGAGGAAAATAGGAAATTCCCATGGGGATTATATAAGTTATTCACTCGGTAAAAGCCCGTGAAACGCCGGGCTAAGCGAAGAGGAAAGAAACAAAGAAGTAAAAGTAATTTCGAAAAATTATATTGGAAGTGCTGATTTTGTGAAGATAAGGGAAATTGTTAAACGAGAAAACCATTTATACGCACTTATGGGCCTTGCACTCACATCGTACGCGTCACACCCACGCAAAAGTGCTGGCGTCAGAAAGAAAGGAGGAAATTAACATGAAGATTAAGTTATACCCTCGGTAAAAGCCCGTGCAATGCCGGGCCGGGTCAGCTAGTATATATATATATATATATATATATATATATATATATATATAGACATACAGTTAAAACGTTTCTATTTTATTCTTCTTAAAAAATTAATAGAAAAATTTGAGTATAGTGATTTTTCATCTTAAAAAATATCATAAAGTATAAGTAAAACTCTGGTGTGGTCAGTGAATTAATCTGTTAGGACCAGGGGATCCTAAAGAACTATTATCACTCATGTCAGACACTCAACTTAAAAAGTGTCCACGTAACAAGTACCAACAGTTTCATTGCTACTAGGGACGTTTTAAGGCATGGGCCAGCTGGGCCTAGGCCCAGGTCCTTGCTATAGGTGGGGGCCTCGTTTCGTTCTCGACTTTGTCTTAATAAGATCATGATCCGGATAATTTTAATGGTCAGATATTATTTCCGTACATATTCACTATAAACAGAATATTTCAAACTGCATGTCAACTAGCAAAAGTGGAAAGACTGCATTACTATGTGCTGACCGTTGTCCATGTCTAGGCCTAGGCCAAATACCATAAATAATCATTTAACCCATCTAGTCGAAATGTGGTCATCAGTCGAGGTGGTTTGTGCCTAGGTTTTTGAGATTGTGAGCCGTGCGCTTTTATTTGTTTCAAATGACCGTTTGAAGGAGTATTTGGCAATGCACGCTGTATACTGTCCACTTTTAAAGATCTCCGGTCGGGCCTACTTTTGCATAACAGCCCAGGGCCCTTATTGCTACCACTAAAACAAGGCTCGTAAACTATTAAAACAACAATCAGAATAAGCAGAAGAATATTGAAATGTGGATTATTGGTAAGTGTTGATGAAAAATTACTTTAATGGAATTGAAAATAAAGCACTGAAACTTATAACTTACCCTAACAAGTGTGATCAAGAACCCTGTAATGAACTTTCATGCGTTTTCCCTTTCGATTAATCTCTGGAATTGCTTTAGGACGCTTCTTGGTTTGAGAGCCTCGCCTTGGGAAGGAGCCGGGATAAATGCAAACATGCATTTTGTTTAGGGAAATCTGAAATGAAAAGATGGTGAATAAGAGTATAGGATGAAATGAAAGGCGTGTTGTTGTTGTTACTTATGCCCCCTGTCTGACGTAGTCGGATCGAGGCCCACGAAATTCATCATGGCAACGGGCTAGATCGATGCCTGTTATTAGCCTAAGCTTTGAGCCCCCATGAAGATGACAGTATGATTTTGCTCCCACTACACGATAGATGGACACCATTCGGACCCACAGATTTAATTAGCACGTTCTCCGTGTGTACTCGGCTGGTATTTGGTGGCATCGGGCATCGAACCTAGACCTTCCGGTCTGGAGTCCGATGCTCTAACCACTAGGCTACCCACGGCCCATGAAAGACGTTGAGAGTGGGTTTGACAAACGCCTGGATTTGCATGTCGCAACTGGAATAATAAATTATCTTAATATATTTGTTCCGTTAATCGTAATTTCTTAATTAGTAACTAAGCTAATGATATATTTGAATAGCTCTTATGTTTTAAACTTCAGTTCCCACATTCTGTATGTATTTCCCCCTCCTTTATTCTAAGAAAATAATTATATACCTCATTTTCTCAGATCAAAGTTAATAAACCCGGCAGAAATTGAAAGCGATTTAGTGTAGGGACGGGGTGGACATCACGCCAATCGCGATCGACCGGTGGACCTCCAAGACAATATGCAATGACCGCCTGAAGATTAGCCGTTAGTAATTCAAGATTGGCTGACAGTACGCAGATTAAGTCTTCTACTGACTATAATTACGAGAACTAATTTAAGATAAAAATGTTTTATTTTTTAATGTATTTTGAATTGTTTGATAATAAATGCATCATTAGATGCATTTATTATCAAACAATTATATTTGTGGCTATTATTATTATATTTGTGATTTGCGTTTTGCTTTAAACGTGGTTTCAAAAACGTGTTTTTAAAAATTTTATTTACGTAGGTAAGTACATATATTCCGTATTTATTATTAAGTTATAGTAAATATGTAGACTTTTTCCTCACTTAACCACAACTACGATTCTGAGCAGTGGGCGCACTCCTGAATTTTTCAAAGGGGGCGCGGTGGTCTAGGGTCGAATTTCTACCATTTTCATATCCTACCCGAATACGCTGCCAAGCATGTATATATTTGTGTAGATTGTCGCGAACAAAGAACGGTAAGTAATAAATTATTGAATAAATAATTAGTATTAATAACAAATACTTAATTAAATTTTACGTACTATATGCATTGGATTATAATCGATCGAAAAAAAATCATGAGCTATGGAGAAGGGTCCGGATTCGTAGACATCCCCCCCCCTTTGTGCGTACCACTGATACTAGGTGGACCGCGACACTTTGAAAAAATTAAAAGTACCCCGTACCCTGGAAAAGTCTGCCCACCCCTGGTGTAGGGTAATTTAAGGCTATTTTCGGTCAATGTTAAAGGATAGGGATCAAACGGCAAGCACATTTGTGAGCAGGAAAAAGCTCCAATAATAATAAAAAATTTTATGGATTTTAATATGTGTAAACATGGAGGTGAGGCTTTACCTCCGCCGTCGATTCCTCTGCAGTCTGCTTTTGGGGGAGTCAATATGAAACAAGTCAAGTGGGAAAAAGAGCATTTATTAAGAGTCAGCGAACCTGAAAACAGACAGGCTGAGGCTCATTGTAGTTCGGAGATAGCTGCCTACTGCAGGATTGCTGGATGGTTTCATCAGAAGAATCATCTATTGTCAAGGGTATTTCGGTCTTTCATCGAAAACTACCCAGACTTCTCTTGAGGAAACGAAGATGCGCAGATAAATTTAAAGATGAAAAATGTAACAAATAATGTGGCAGGAAATGTTTTTTTTTTTATCTCCAAAGTGAATTGTTCTCGATTGATGCTACATTAGTCAGATAAAAATACCGTTTTTACTATCGAAACCAAGACTAAGTGCTCAGGGACATCATAGATGAATTAGCAATAAATCAAGAGATGAATCAAAGATATTGGAAAGATTTTTGCAAGACGAAAAAGCTACTAAGAGTAAATAATTGTTTAAAGAAAATAAAGTCAGTTTTGTATGCATTTCTTTTAATAGTAAATTGCTACTTGTGTTTTAAGTGTGAGGTATTTAAAAAAACAAAAAAAATGTACATACTGCCATTGTTATGTCTAAATACAAGGAAGAAATCCTTAGGGGTGCCTAAATTTTAAAAAATAGGCAAGGAGCGAGTTATGGCCTTCTGGAATGTTCTAAAAGATTTGGGACTAGATGGTAAGGTTCACGTGCCCTTTCTTTTGACACAATCAGTTACAGTTTAAATGTATTTGAAGGATAATTTCAAGCCAAAATTTTTAATAAATGTTTTAATTACGTTACGTAATACCTTCTTTTTCTTTTTCTTTTATTATCGAATAAAATACTTTTTACACAAATGTATTATTTTTTGATTAAAGATTTTAAAAAAATTATTATTTCTGATACAAAAAATATAATTTTAACCTCGAAATTAAATCGAACAAAGCAAGTACTCTTCTATTATCCACGTTTTGTGCTAAGTTGATTAGTATGAAAGGCAGAGGTGTAGCTACCGCCGTATCAATGATATGAGGCCCCAAACATATGTAAGCAAATAATGGCAAAAGATCATCAATAGGCATTACGGTATCCGACCTATCCTAAAATCATAATTCTTTCAAAAATTGAATTTTTTTTTTTTATGATTTTATTTCATAGGCCATTTTATTAGCTTTATAAAAATACAATTCTTTTTTTATTTTCCATTCATTAGAACAGAAATTACAAGTGTTTTAGTAAAAGCAGATGCCATAACTTTACACAAGATGTCAAACTTCAAAATACGTTTTACTCGAAATTTGTTTTTTTTTCCTCGAAAAGCTCAACGGAGACAGCGATTGCTCAATAATTTTTTAAATAATTTGCTGAAATTTTTTGTGTATGTTCTGTATAATAGTGGAAGTGCTTTAACCTTCAGATTTATCAATCACTTTTATTACAAAATTTACAGTCCTTTATGTGAATATAATCACTGTTTTTTTAAAAAGCAATTTTATGTAATAACTAAAATAAAATGCTCTCGTTTTTGTAAAAATTGAAATATACCTTATCAATTTGTTCATAAATTTTTTGTGAAAAGTGGGACCCATTTATGTAATTCTTTTTATAAATTGCTACCAATTTTTTTTCCATTTTGGTAGTAATAATTTCTTTTTCTCTTCTTAATTATATAGCCTTTAATTCATAAAATATACTAAATAAATCTACTAACCCCCCGAAAAAAAAAATCTCCATATCTTCATTTTCTTTCACAAGTAGTCGGATGCCTTAACAGAGTTCCCATTTCCGAAAAAGGGCCCCCAAGGAATTTTGAAACAAGGCCTACTCAAGATTAGGTACGCCAACAATGAAAGGTAATTGTTTTCGGAAGTCTTAAGTGAAGTAACCAACTTTCAATCTAAACATAAACTTTTTTTTTGTACATTTAAAATAGGAAATTTTAGTTTGACATTATTTAAGCTAAAGATAAAATATAATAATAGTAGCTAAGAATAAACATGGGGGGGGGGGACATTACAGAGAAAGCTGATTCTCATTTAACGTTCTACATTTCTCCTATCTTTAAAAAAAAACACCGAATAAAATAGAAAATAAATGATAGGTAGAGAAAGAAAGAAAGAAACAAGAAAACAAAGGTACCTTATGTTTGTTTTCAAGCGAATGATACATTTCTTGCATATTGAAAATAAAAGACAAAAGTATGAAATTATATGTATGTCCATATGAATTCAGTATACATTTGCGACTATTTCCTTTGAATTAAACATTTTTACTGGAATATCTTTTTCTGGTTGCAGTCGTTAAAAACACAAGGAAACATTTTGGTATTTTACCGGAGGTCTCAGCTTTTATAGCTTCCTGAACCGGAAGCTGTAAGAATGGTATGATTTCCGTTAATGAATCCCGTGATGACTTAGAATATTTGGATAGAGCAATATTGCATCCTCTTATTTTTAAAAGTGCGAACGCGGCACTTTTTGTAGAGATAAAGCTGAGGTTAAAAAGATATTTGCCTAAAGGCGGGTAAACTAAAAAATTAATTATCACGTGACTTTCTTGTGTTAGAAAATGTAACAATTTTAATGGAGTTTAATTACCAATTTCTGCAAAAAAAAAAAAAAAAAAAAACAATCGCTACGCGTTTGTTTTTAACAATTTGCCAAGCTTCACAAATTTTCAAAAACAAAATTTTAAACAAAACCGTACATATAATAAACCTCACTTCTATCAAGAAAGAGAGCAAATGTGTGATAAAATCTCTTAACCCCTGCGTTGTGTAGAAGAATGAGATAAGGAATTTCCTGTTCTATACTCATGACTCATTCACACCTGTAAAGTCAAATAATGAGCTGCACCCATCGCTGTCGAAATTTGCTACACACAAGATCCGAGCAAAAAGAATGTTATTTGAAAGGAAATCCAATTTTTTCTAATTCGAACTAATGTAATTTTTTTTCAATAGTTGAAATAATTAGTTAATTCGGGGTTAAAATTCGCTATTCGTCTTTATTTTAGTAGGGGGAAAGAAAAAAATTGTTTCCCGAAATTGAATAAATAGGGGCTCGTTAAATTGGGGTCCGACTGTATATGACAATGAAAGTAACACGAAAAAAGGTATCGATATCATTTAAAGTTGTGCCAGATTTTTTTGAGTTGTAAACCAAGCATTGGCGATAAACAAAATGTAAATAAAATTGAATTTTTGCTACTATAAGTTAAACTAAGGGTTTTTTAAAAAAGAAAATTATCAAAAAAACAAAAAAAAATTCCTCCCCGGCGGGGAATCGAACCCCGGTCTCCCGCGTGACAGGCGGGGATACTGACCACTATACTACCGAGGATTAGAACTACTTGCCGAAACCCGGGACCTTTAGATCTTCAGTCTAACGCTCTCCCAACTGAGCTATTTCGGCACATCCTTCAAACAATAGATAAGGCTCAATTGGGAAAATAATCCTTTCTAGCAATATATATCGGGGATTTCCAAATACTGTAAATTGTATACAATAGAGGGACAAATAAGATGGGATAATTAAATTTTTTCATAACAATGGAATAATAATTTTGTTTAATAATGTTATCCTTCTTCTTTCCAAGCACTAGAGCCGTTCTCAGTCAGCTTACATTCTATTCTTATACTATGGTAAAAAGTAAAAAAGGAACTTCTTTTTTGTACATTTTACTAAGTTAACATATAAGTAAGGTATTTACATGCTTTATTATCGATCAATTACGTCATATCAAAAGATATCGCCAAATACAACGATGTGCAGCCAATAATGGAAACCGTTTTCGAGCATGTTCGAGTACAATAATAATAACAATGACAGTGTTTGGTGAAATTTTTAAAATTGACGACATCTTTTGATTTTACGAAGTTAGTCACCGGTATAATATGTAAGAAGAGCATCATTGCTATATAAAATTAAAAACTTATATCATTAGGAATAATTGAATAAAACTCAGCTAATTCGCTAAAAAAATTGCCATGCAAAAATATACATAAAATAAAATAACTTGGATATTAAATATCCCGAAATCTCACCATTTGTTAGTTTATTGAGAGAACGCTTCTGGATACCTATTTTTCCAGACAGCCTTCTGATCGCAGGTGCCTTGCACTTTTACGTCATGTTGAGGTCGACATCGGAGTTTGAAATTCATCTTCACATCTATATTCCAACTTTGAGAATTTAGAGCTACGGCAGATTAAAGGTGTACTAACCCTACAAAACAACGAATCTTAGTTGAAATCAAAATATGAACATGTTTCTCCATTGAAACATACAGCCAGTTATCAATTCGCCTTGACCACTGGTCTACTGTGGCTATCTCAGACTCGTTTCATAGTTTCATACAAATTTGTTGCAAAATTTTAGAAATGCCATCGCGCACAAGATAAAAAAAATTAAGAATATATAACAATATCCTATTTAAAGTTACACAAATTGATTTACTTTGTTTGTAAGAAGCATATACAGGGACGTAGCTACCACCGAATCAATGATACGGGGTCCCTACATTTTAGAGGCCCCAAAATCTTAAGAAAAACATCGTAAAATGGTAAGGGGAAAGGGGACCCAGAAAAGAGTCCCCAATGAATTTTGATTCAGGGCCCACTCAGGGCTCCCCACACTACGCCAGTGAGCATATGTTACCAAATGCAATAATTTCATAAATAGATCTTTATTTAGAAGGACACTTTCAATTAAACTTCATTACCAGATATATTCAAAAGTCGTACAAAAAAGAGCAAGACTTCGTGCAATAAACAGCTAAGTTTTCTGCAATTAAAGTTGATTGTATTTAATACTTCAGGCCGAAGCATTGCCGCCAGCTTCGCTGCTTAGGCCATTCATCGATCAGTTTTTGCGCATACATTAAATTCAGTTGTAATATAGGTTGAATGATGGCAGAGTACCTGTTTCCCGCAGGGAAACTTAATCTTCTATCGTTTGGGTTTGAGTTGCTTTGTGGTTTGGATAATTTTCCAATTTTAACCTAGTACTGCATTAAAATAAGAAGGATTTATGAAAAAATTAAGAATTAAAATTAAAGAGGAATTTATTATCAAGTGAAGTTGTGTAATAAAAAATATCTTTTGAAAATCGAAATATTGAAAATAATAATAATAATTCCTTAAGCAAATCTCAAAGACAAAACAAGCTCTAACAGTAGAATAAAAATTTCTGGATGAAATCCTATTTTAGTCCACGACTTTGGCAAAGAAGAAAAACAAATTGTGACAAATTGCGCCAGCGCAGCTCATTTTTCTGTACAAAACTTCTATTTAGTGTAAGGATAGTAATTCAGCAAGGAGCGATAAATAAAGGTGTGAGCTAAAACTGGATCCTAAAATATGAAAAACGATATATATTATATGTTGCTCGTGCTCCTTTACTCGTTTCTTTGGAAACTATAACAGGGCAAGATAAAAAGCACTTGAAATTCATCAATTTCTATCGATAATTTGCAGTTAAATTTTTACATTTATTAAAATCGATATTTCAGATATGGTATCTATAAGTTTGAAGTTATCCTTTAAATCAAACTGCCCTTTTCCGTTTAAAAATAAAATGAATCATTTCTAATATTCAAAATATTTTTTTTCTCTCTTGAAATTTGACTGTCCTAAATTTTTCGCTGAAAATTTCTCAGGTTGAGGCATGCGTTAAAAAAGAAAAGAAAATGAAAGTAGTTCAATTGTTTTAATGAGGAAAGTTTTAAAAGTAGCACGAGGAGATGAGTTACGGGAAAAACCGTATATATGGTATCTGGGATGAGTTACGGTATATATTCATAATCATGAGTATCGTACTTCTAAAAATAAGTACTAACTTAATTTAAAAATTCTATCGGCTGTTTTGAACACATGAATACAGCACACAACTTGCTACTTTTATAGAATCCTTAGTGGTCGCGCAAACCGAGTGGTCACGGTCAGGAACCTCTATCTGTTCTAATATTACTAAGATTCGCTGTGTCGAGGCATTGTTGTAGATTAAAACAATCAAGGTTCAAAGTACTCACGTTGGCGTAGAAGATAAGAGAGAGTGATGTCGACTCAGGTGTCGTCATTGTCATATGACCGAGGTTCCACATTACGAGGTTTGCCGCCAGTAGCTCTCGTGTTGCTTAGATGGGCGACATTAATAAAACAATCGGTTACAGAATGCGTAAAACATCTCTTATCATATACATTTGCAATCGCTTAAGAACGATAAAAGAAGGAATGCAAATTTCAGGCGTGGAATTGATAACCGTTTATCAGTAGTTCTTTATACTTAATGAATCATACCATAAACCAATGACGTAGCAAGTCCTGAGGCCCTGTATCAAAATTCATTGAGGACTCTTAGCGTTTTACGATGACTTGCTTATACATTTTGGGGCCCCGTATCATTGTGTGTGTGTGATAGGGCTGATACGGTGGTTGCAATGGACAAGTTCTACTTAGTAAACAACAACATTGAGTGGAACCCTCACTTACTTCCTGTGTAATGTTAATCTATGGGAAAACATCGAAATTCAAATGAGTTTTTCAAAGTTCTAATGCAAGTTTTTGAAACTTTTTTTGAACGAAATGGAAAGAAGATGATCTGTAGATCTCACATTCGGAATTTTACATTATTTCTTTCAGTATCTTTTCTAAAATACCTTGTTAATTTTTTAGCACAAAGCAATGGCGATTTTGCATTAACCGGAAGAAGAAGAGGGTACTAATGACTGTAGCGCCCCCATAGTAAGCTTTACGGTAGAACTAGTCCATAGCCCTGCCATAAATCCAAACACTCACTCACTTATACCAAAACGAGCTAAATAAATTGTACATGTACAGATGTGTTAAAGTCTTTAGGCATGTGAAAAAAATGTTACATGTGATTACTAAAATTTACGAATCTAAGCTTATCACCTAGCGCAATCATTAAAAGATGGTTTGTAACTTTTGTCTTACCGCGCTTTTAAAAAATACACACGCACGCAAGCTCACACGCACACATACATTTAGAATAATTATATTATACGCATATATTTAGAATAAAATTCTAATAATTCTGACAAAAGTTGGAAAACTTAAGCGTGTAAATAAGGAAGATAATTTTACCAAATGTATTATTTTTATTTTAAAAATAAATTCATTTGCAGTGATAAATTTTCCCAAAAAATGTTTACACATTATTTTGACACATTTACTTTTGATTTATTATTAATTTTTTAAGTCAATAGTTTAGATAAAAAAATGAAGATAGGCCTGCATAAAGTAAAAATATTTATCTGCATATTTACTTTTTATGAATGTTTTTATAATATTTGAATGGGTTGCACACGAAAAATGATCAGTCCTTTTCTTGTAAGAATTTTTTAAAGTTGCTGTTTGCAAAGATAAATCGCAGATCGAAAAGAGAAGAGAAGAGAAGAGAAGAGAGAGAGATTTCCGGTTTCTTTTTTAGAAAGTTTACCGAAATAGAAAAGATTTTTGTCAGCTTCGTTCATATCCTCTTTATCAAAACACTAACTTGATTCCGAAATAACCACAAAACAAATGTAAGAGGTCTAAATTCCTTAGATAAACATGTTATTTAGGCAATGCGTCTGCTTCCATTTGTGGTCATTAATGTGTTGAATTGGTCCTATATACTGAGTGAATGAAACACTAGAATAATTATTTTTAAATAGATTTGTCTAAAACAAATGTAACTAAAAATATATATGGTATACATATTACGGTTATACACTTACTGCGAATAATAGTAGCCAAAATTTATTCCACCGATGTCTTTAGTTCTTATAATTTTTCAAATAATCAAAAAGATCTCCAGATGATTGATAATATCTAGAAAAAACACAAAAATTAATTACGTATTACAAAGCATTTCTCCGACTTAACGCACATAATTTTAGAATAATTACAAAAGATGCCAACTTAAGTAACATAACTTAAACAACAGACGATTATAAATCAGCAAATAAATTAAGTAATCGGATAAATTAGTTACGTGAAATATATTGAAATAGAGCAGACGATAATAACATGGAAGAGAATTTAATTAAAAAATTAGTTCAAACCACACAGAGAAAAGAAATTGAAGTAAGAATTAAATATTTTACAATATGAAATACGTTCATTAAAATGTTTCGAAAACTGTACTCGGTAGTTGGTTTTAATTTCTAATTTGAACAGAAAAGTAAGCGTATTTTCAGACACCGGTATAAAAATAAATACTGTTTTGATAAAATGAAGCTATAATATAGATTTAATAAATTCGAAAAAATAATTTCGAAATTTCAAAGTAAAAATAAACTGCTCTTATGCCTGCTTTTACTTGTAATATGCTTATATTTCAAAAATTGTTCCAAGCAAAGTTTTTCTAACGAAGAATTTTAGCTATTATGGGGTTATGTTACTGAGAAAAAAAAGTTTAATTAATTCATATGCTGGTCTCTAAACTGGAGACTGGATTCGAATTCGAACCTGTAACTGAAATCGTTATGCAAATATCAGTTTTTTTCCCCGTTCTCAGTTATTGATTATTTATCTGTTCGTGAAGTTAAAATGCTATTTAATCATGAAATTAAGGTGACGTTTAGCATCATTTATTTATTCTAGTCATAAATCGACATTTTATGAAAGTTTAGCTTAAAAATATAAATTGCGAACGATTAGAAATATAAACAAAGCAAGTACAGCTTTTCTAAATTAAAATTTTAATACTAATGACAACAATTTTGGACGCATCAAACGTGAAGCAGGAAGTCAAACATTTATCTTATGCTTGTCAAGCAAAAATAAACATACATATAGTGAAATGCTTTGGCTACGTTACAAAATATTTGAGTTATTATTTTATGCGTATTTATCTTTCATTTTACACTTTTAATTTCACCTTTTATTTCCTTTTCAAGAACTGCTTCACATTCCATGTTAAAAATCCCACGTTGAAGTTCTAAATTAATTAAATTATAACAAGCTCCTTATAATCAGTGTAGAAAAATAAGGGATTAAAATATTCCAAAGTAAAAATTTATAAAAAATGCAAAAAGTGTGAGCTGGAATTTTATTTCTCAGAATTTTTATTTTTGACGTCAATCGTGTTTTTAAAATGCCAAGACTTTTCTTTATACTCAATATAAAGTTTTACAACTTTTTCTGACTGTTTTGTATAATATGTTTGAGGATTCTATGCATGAAATAAAGATTTGTGCGAAAGTTGTTCTTTTGAAAAATCCACAAAGTTAAAATATAGTTGTTTTTTATGGTGTTCGACACGAAAAAACTGTAAAAATAAAAGCATCACACTCGTAATACCAATCCCATGCCCAAAATTGGGAGAAATACTTCTAAGAATATTAGAAAAAAATTAGCCAAAAATATTAAAATTTGTAAAAGTAATAGAGAAAATTAAAAATATTTAAATATTTTTAAGAAATTTTTAAAATAATTGTTTGTTTAAAAACCCCGGTCTGAGCACGCTCGACTCAGTCCTTCATCCCTTCAGTGGGTCAATAAATAAGTATAAAGCTTGCTAGGGAACTAAACACTGGGGGTTTCGTGATAGACTGACCACTTGACCGGAACATCTGCTTATGCACCACAGTGCCCAAGGTCATGAAAACTGAGATGGGCACATTAGGTTTTGAACCTCTTTCGGCTGTTGCGCCATTGAGTTTTGTTTAGTTTGTTTAAAAGTGGTGTTTTGAAATGTATATTTCATGTATGTTTAAATCGGGTACAAGTAAACATTTTGATGTAAATATATAAATTTAAAAAAATGTGTGCAGTGTACCGGTCCCCTTAAAAATGCTCGTCTTCTTTATCTAAGAGTTAGAATTAAATAACACGTTAAGAAATGGTTGATTCATTAGTTAAAAATCAAAATAATTCTTAAGCAAAAATCTAGTTAATTTTCGAAGCAAAAATTGTGTTTTATGTATGACTATGTTCAAATCAGTCGTGCATGGAGAAACAAAAGAAGCTTCATATGATGAAAATTTTCAGAAATTATCACCGTCATTAAACTGGATTTGAATTTTATATATGAAAAAAATATCCCTTTTGTGATAACAGGAAGCTAAAATGAGAAGATTAGCACGTAATTTTTTTTCAGAACACTGCAACTTTCAACACATGTTTCTAAATGTCTACTCTAAACCGTGAAACATAACAAAACAGAAGAGCTTAGCATTTCAAATCGAGTTTTCTGGCATGCGGAACCTCAAAGAAGATTATTTCGGACATTTGGAACCGAACCAGAAAATCATTAGCTTCTCTTACAGAATGGTTGAAGCAGATTTTGACTGTTGTGTCATATCATGACGAATGCACGTGATGGTGTGAGTCAGGAGGAATGTCAATAGAATCCCATAAAGATGAATTTTGACTAATATATTTATCTATTTTAAAATATTTTCACTCATAACTATACTTTTTATACAGACATAAAATGAAACACAGTGACCTTCTAATTCTTTTGTTCTTGAGTACGATTCCTGCAACGAAACCTGATATATTTTTAGTTTTATTTTATGGAAAAGTGGCTTTGATTACGTGAGGATTTCGATTCGAGACAGGCTCAGCGTTTCTCAAACTGTGGGACGCGATCCCCTAGGGGGCCGTGATAACTCTACGAGGGGACACGAGCATATTGAAAAGTCGAAAACAAAAATATTATTTTTAAAAAATTATAAATTTGCTGAAAGTAAACAAACTAAATGCGTTCTGACCGTAAAATAAATAAATAAATAAAATACACAGTTGCACTGATATAATACACTAAAATGTATCAGTACTGCACAATGGTTTTTATAATTAATTTAACAGTGCTAAGTTGTGGTAACGTTCGGTTACCTCTTACACCCGAACCCTCTTGTCTACCTGTAAACCCGGCTAGATGTGTGGGAGAAACAGAATAATCCGCAGACATGTTTTCCATCTAATTAATTTATTAATCCTTATTAACGATTATCAAACAGACACAATACAATTCTAATTAAAGTTTATGATTTATAGTAGAGTGCGGAGGTGAGATTCTATAACACGGGGATACTACTACAGACCCTCAACTGAATCCACTCTCTGTAATCTTTAACTCATTCCACTGCTTTTCAATCTTTAACTAACAACTAATTCTCAAACTTATGATAACTCCTATTTGCACACATCCAACGTATCAACTTTAGCGTGTCAACAACTCGCTTCCATACTGCCAACTCGCGAACACCGAATTTATATAATATACCTCATTTACGTTATCGTGGCTATTGAGTCTCACTTCCGCGCTCTGCTATCTGATCTGTTATCTTAATTAGATTATTATTGTGAATGCTTGATATTTTGGTGACAATAAAATAGAGCGAATCATGTCTACTGATTATTCAGTTTCTCCCACACACCTAGCCGGGTCTGAGGGTAAACAAGCGGTTTCAGAGGGAAGCAGGAACCGACAGGCATTACAAACATTATCTACTCATCTAAAGAGAGCACAAAGATTGCATTCAGAAGTTAGTGTAACACAGTATCTCAAATTTGAATCAGTCATGACTGATAGTAAAAGAATAAATATTGGTACTGATGTGAGTGCTATATATAGAGAGTGCCAATGAAAACATGGAGCGTGACAAGCTTCGCAAAAGCGAAAAACATTTATCCTTCATCATCCGTATGTAAAAAGGATTGTTTTGCTATCAATAAAAGGTTCATAGATTTAAGAAAATAGTTTATATTTTCTCTACAGATTTCTGAGCCGGTTATTGCTGAAATCTTTATTAAAATATTTTGTTTGACTTTTTATTAGCATCATACTTTCTAGCAACTTGAGGGTTATTGGTAACGTACCTCATAATTTTAAACCTCGGTCAAGTGACGAGGACGACACAAGATTTTTCTCAATCTATATTAATTAGAACAAAAAACTCTAACGTAAGCTTCTCTTAAGTTATAATAGTAAATATCAATTTTATTCTAAATGTGTAGCTTTATATGAAATTACAATACGTTACTCTCATATGAATTGTTCGATCTTTTTTCATATAAACAATATTCAGATTCAGATACATTCAACAGTCTTATACTAATATCCTGCTAAGTTCTTATACTCTTGAACTGCCAACTATTTTTCCTAAATACACTGCTGGCCACACAAAATGCAACACTAAGAAGGACCAGAGGTATAACAGAAATTTATTTGACAGATAACATGTAGGACAAAGATCAAACGATTAAAATTACAGCCTCTTGTGACGTGTGGATGATGGCAAAATCAGTAGTTAGTGTAGCCGCCATTGTTGGCTATAACCGCTGCCATACGCCTTGGTAAAGAATCAAAGAGGCTTTGGATGTATCTTTGGGGTACGGCAGTCCATGTGGCTTCAACATATTGCCAAAGTTGATCTGGTGTAACAAGCGGGTGGTGTATCCCGGACCATTCGTTGTGCAAGCATGGACCACACGTTTTCGTTTGGTAAAAGATCGGGAGAACAAGCAGGCCAAGGAAGCAATTCAATCTGATAGATAGAGAAGAACTCTTGAACATTGCATGCCATGTGTGGTGGCGCATTATCCTGTTGGAATATGGCTGATGGCAAGCGCTGAATGAAGGGGAGGACCACGGACACCAACACCTCAGAGATGTAGAGCTGGCTGTCCAGTGTACCAGCAATGCGTACTAGAGGGGTGCGGCAGTGTAATCCAATACTACCTCAAACCATGATACATACCGGGTGCAGGATCAGTGTGGCAATGCAGTTCAGGCTCAACAGTTCAGCAGCCTCTCACCACGATGTCTCCAAACTCGAATCCGACCATCGTGATGTTGCAGGTAGAAGTGGGCTTCGTCAATAAATACAATGTCGTTCCATTCCGTTGTCCATGTCCGCCGTTCATCACACCACTGGCGGCGCAAACTCCTGTGGTTTCCAGTCAAGGGTAAGCGAAGCAATGGACGTCCTGCGAAGTAGACGTCCATTGTTTGCAGACGTCCAGACGAAACAGACGTCTCAGCAGAGGGGACGAAGCAATCTCCCCTATGCTGCAAACGGTGTGGAATGATACGAGCGGACACCGAATGATGTGTAACAGACTGAATCTGTTGTGCTATGGTTCGTGATGTGGCTGCGAAATCCATCGCTGCCATGCGCACAATTCGCATGTCATCACGTGCGGTGGTGCAATGATGTGGGTGTGATCGACCCCATCGTTTCTTCCTGCATCCAGCGATGACAGATCCGCATCACAGTTGCTTGGTTTCATCCACCACGTTGACCGATTTCTCTGAAGGATAATCCGCAATCCTTATAGGCTACTGTTCTTCCTCGGTCGAATTCAGAAACTTGGTCAAAAGACGCTTCGATATATTTAAACGGTATTTTATTTTATTTCAGTCATATAATATACGCAGTGGCGTAACGGAGAGTAAAAGCCCCCCCCCCCTTCAAAGTCAGGTTTATGGCCCAAGTCGGATCTTACAGAGGATTGCAAAACCATGATATTTGGGCCCCCTGAACTCCTGCCCCTCCACGATTCGTTTGCGGGGGTATGCGTTACGCCCCTGAATATAAGCAAATAAAGGGATGGTTGGAGCCTTGAAATTATGTTTAATCCTGCAATCTAAGTCAAGTTTATGAGTTTGATGTCGTATTACTTTGACTTATATTGTCGTGAGATTTATAGCAATTTCATATTGTTAGAGACTATATATTTAAAAATGTGGCATAAAGCTCAAAAATAACATAATTATTGTGAATATATAATAAAATTATAATTCGTTATTTAAATTTGAAGTCTGTACAGACGAACGCATGCATATAAATAAACTAATTAATTCAAATATTTGTTCACATAAAAAAATAAATCTCATTAAAACTAATTACAATAGAAGCTAACTTTATCAATTAGTGTGGTACACAAACTATTTAATTAACAAATTTTGTGTTATTATTAATTTTAACTCAACTTCTTTTGTAAATTAAAAAAATGAAAAAATTATTTATCAAAACTATTATTTTAAATCAAGATTAGATTCGCACTCAAAATAAATTTTCCAATATTTTCCTGCGTCCTCACCTTTGAAAATTTACTTTTTCTTTTCTTTCTTTCTTTTTTTTTGCAAGAAGTATCTTTACCGAAAATAAAAAAAAAGTCAAAATAATATTTCGTAAAACCTCTGTGGACCATTCTTTCTCAACCATATGATGCAAGCATAAGCGTAAACCTCTTCAAAAACAACTGCTCTCCCACAAAAACAGCCTCCATCAATTTGTGGCCAACTTACCCCCTGTAACCCCCAATCGCTAAACACTTTAATCAGCGCCAGATGTGCGTCATCCTTTAAAGATCCTCACCTTTAGCTCATCTTAACAACTGCCAACTGTCGACAAAAAAAGAAAAACAACGCATAAACTAATTGAAAATCTCATTTAAAAAAGAAAGAAAAAGTATGTTTTTCAATATAGTGCGATAGACGAACAACGGCAGAGTAAATACTGGATCGCTGCGCATGCTCGCAGGACAGCCCAGCTGTGCCAAACATTATTTATTTTTAAACTTTTGTTTGTCTGAAAATGTGTCCATGATTTATTTTATTTCTCAGTGCGATTTTATCGTCTTGTGTGTGGCTTACATCTAGAAAGAACTTTGTCTGTAAAAATAAATCGGAATTAATTAAGCCTAGTAATAATTAATAATTCTATATTATGAAAAAATGCTTAATTATGCCGAAAAGTAAAGTACGAAATATTTCTGTTGGCAATAAAACTAAATTTTTCTGGAACAAAGTTAAAAAAAAAGAATATGAAAATATAGTAATAATGTAAAGGAAAGGAAAAAGTGATTCGAATTCGAAAAAGTATTCGAATAAAAAATTATGTTTTTTATTTTCAAATGTATTTAATTGGGGAAATGCTTTTCAACAGGTACTGAAAAATGATTCAAGATATTTGTTCTTGAGTCGTAATACATTTGATAGAAAAATGTCTTTCTCAAGTATTTACATCATATATTTTAGTTTTAAAAAATATGTTAATAAAACTATATATGATTTGCAATGAATAAAATATAAAGATAATGCTCGTTATTTTGTTGTATTTCATGTCTTTAATTACTATATCGGCTTTATTCAATGCTAAATTGAAATATTAATTTTTAGAGAAATATCCTAAATGCATAACGAATTGCTTGATTTAAACAAAGGAATTTTTAAGAGTATTCAAATTTTTCAGCAAACAAAATTCTTATATTTCATTAAAATATTATGATATAATTTATTACTGAAATAAAACTTTTTGATTTGTTAAAATAAGTTTTTAATTTAAATTTTAAATCAAATTAAATTTGGTAGCAAATAAATTAAAATTTATGTTCCAAGATTTGATTCTAAATGTTGCAAATATCATTCAGGACACAATTTAACTTGGAAAAAGTTTTAGCAACAACTTTTAAAAAAATCAAAATGAACGAAAATGCATTCCGACTAACAGAAGATCAACGAGTCTGCGCAGTAATCCAGTTTTTCCTCCTCCATTTCACTCGCGAGTATGCAGAGCCCCCCCCCCCCCCCGTTTTGTGATTTTCTTTCCCATCTCATCCTAAAATCCAATCTCAGACTATAATGCTCCACGTGACGTAACGATCTGCGCCAGCTGTTGTGCGATTGCAGAGAGGCCGTGGAAAGGTCAGACCGGAAGTGACGACACGCTTTTCTCTGAGACTGAATGAATGGATCTCGTCGGAGTAGAGATATATGCTTCTTGCTGTTCCTCCTGGAGAAATTTACGTGTATTTGCACGCTTTTGTTCGCCAGAGCATGTAAACTGCTTTCCTTTATGTATCAAATATGGAAGGCGTCGTTCTCGTAGAAGGGATTCTTTATTTTCATGCGACCCAATAATGAAGCTTCTTGCTTTTATTTATGTATTTGTTTGTGTAACCTAAGGAGTTCTTTTTGAAATGAAAATAAATAAAGCAATTTAGCTGCATGCATTTTTGTGAGTTGATAAATTTGGAAAATTTTAGAAAGTTTTTTTTTCCGTGTCAAAGTTATGAAATAAGAACGTAAATTTATTTTTTTACGAATAATTCTTTTCAAAGATAATTTTTTAAACTGTTTTCAACTATTTTATTATTTATTAATATTAAATAAAATTATAGTATAAGCAGATATAATATAAGCTCATAGTAATGTTTTCCTCAGATATTACTGAAGTATAGTAATAACAAAAAGAACGGTGATGAAAATCGTGTTTCGAACTTGATCAAATGAATTTAATTAAAATGTTTTTATTACTTTTTAAAATTTTAAATAAAGCATTAAATTTCTTATCCATGTTTTATAAAACTCTTAAAAGTATTGAGGCAAATTTTAAAAAAATTATTCTTTCGAAAAGAATCTGTTAAATAAAGGGGAAAAAAAAACAATTTTCCGCTATTAAAAAAAAATAAGCAAGTGATATTTTTAATTCGGTTTTCTTTTTATTATTATTATATTTAAATCTCTGAATACGTGTTTTGAGAATTTATGGGATTTTTTTTCTATAACCTTTAAAGATATTGAAATACTTATTTTTATGTAACTAAGGAGATAAATTCAATCTGAAGACTGAGCTTTAAGAAGAACATCCATTTATTTTTAAAAGTAATACGCAATTAAAAACAAATTTGGAGGTACTTGTGCGAAGTAAAATTAAGTACTCTTTTATTTTGATGATATTCAAGCACATGAAATAATTATGGAAAAATACATTCATACATTTAATTTCTTATTTAATAAAAGTATTATTCTAATTTGAACTGTGCACAATTTAGGGTATTTTAAAAACACAAATTGTTTTTATATTTTTTACTGAAAATAAGAATATTTTTTAAAATACATAATATTGTTTTCCTCGCTAACATTGTTCAGAAAATTTATATATATAAATAAACTAATTTTTTTAAAGAGAGCTATTATTTAAAATTGAAAAAAATCCTAGAAGATTTACGAAATAAATTAAAGAACATACAGTACACTCTGATATAAAGGAGACAAATAAAAACTTATTGTATATGAAAACTATTTTTTTTTTTTGTGCAGTTTTTCTGGTTGAAAGAAGTTTTATTTTATTAAATTCTGAAATTGGAAGATCTTTCATAGAATTATTTTCGCATGTCCTTTACCCGTCACCTAGACTCAAGGAGACTGGTATATATATATATATAAAGGAACTACGCAGTTGATTTATATTTGAATATAAATCAACATATGCTCTTTGTAATTATTTTTAGATATTTATTAACGCGTTGGAAATATTCTCTTATTCATACTATTATCGTCTGCTTTGATTTAATACCTTATATAATTTTTCTTTCTGATTTTATTTACTGATATTTAATCGTTTGGTATAAAATTTATTGCACAAGTTGTCATCTTTTTTGTAATGAATCTCGATGTGAGAATTCGACGGTTGACTGTTACAATTCGAATTGATATGTGTTTTTAAAACGTAATATAAAAAGATGCTGCTTTTATTGATTAATTTGATTGGATATTAGATTGCAAATTTTTTTTTTCAGTGTTCTTACGTGTGAGTATATGTTCTTTTTTGTTACGTCCTAGTTTTATTTTGAAAAAAATTATTCTATTTCTCTTCTAGATAATTTACACCATATTTTGAACACGTATCACAGAAACAAAAACGAAAATTCGGTCAAAGGAATACTTTGCGTTTATTAAATTCAACTTATATATTTTTCAGATAGAAAATTATTTGTTTGCATTATGTACACATACTTTAGATACGTATTTCCTTTTACTTTTCAATAACTTAAAAAAATCTCGTTATAAACACTTCAAGCGCCCAAAAAAAGATAAATGTATCGACTTAAGGTAACATTGAAACGAAACATTTGAAGGTTATCGTGTCAACAACCTCTTTTAACTGTAAAAAGAGGTTAAGAAAGCATCAGGGGAAATAGCATAAAAAAATCCACCAAAAAATGCTGGGGGGAAGAAGAGTTTTTTTTAAGTATTCTCGAGAAGAAAAAGAAAGGGGGACATTTTACCCCTTGTATAAATACTTGAATAAAAGTATTAAATATGCCAATAAACGTTGACTTTAGTGAAGTTAAGACATAACATAAATGTTGGTTTTTGGTAGAAATCTGAATATTAATTGAAATATATTTATAAACTAGCTTTTATACCCGCGGCTCCGCTCGCGTTAAAGTCTTTAAATAACTGTCAAAGTCGTAATCATTATTATTAGAAAGTAAATAATATAATTTGGTAATTTTTTTATTGCTTGACTGGAAACAATAAAATTAAAAAATTCTAAAATTGAGCTTAGTTAAAAAAACTGAAAACGTAATTTATTATAATAACTAACAACAAAAATTCAATAACTTAAACTATGAATATTTTTAAAAATCGAAAGTATCTACGTTTAATATATAATTCCTCTTTAAAAGAGCTCAAAACAGAATATTATTCTAAAATACTACTGTATACCATATTATATGTCCTTCCGTCAGTTGAAAATATGTGAAGATTTGGGCATTGGACACACCGATCAGGCTACATATAGTTAGCTATGGGAAAAACATTGCTTTTCCAAATGCACCCCTGCTACCTGAAATGTTAGCTTTGTTAATAGCAACAGTAAAACTGGAAATTGAACTCGTTTGAATTGAAACGGTAAGCCAGTGGGAATACTTGGAATTCGAGGTATGATAACACTATCCCTTTTCATAACATATGTAAAAATATTCGTACCAAGTATATTCTGCATCAGTTTTGTTATCCAAAGCATCGAGATTTCGCATAAGTATAACCAGGTACATTTAGTTTTAATTGAAGTTTATGTGAGGGTACACCCGAAAATTCAAGTGAATTTAAGAGTACTGTGGGATATGAAGTACTTTGTTCTTTATCCATGACTGTATTCATTTATAAATATTTCTTCATTTCCCTCCTTCCCCGCACGCCGTTTAAATTTTCAATGTTGATGTTATGAAAAATGTCATTGTTAGGCGCCAATATTTATCTTGCGCGCAACCATTGATCCCAATTTAAATTTTGTTGCAAGCCCGGGTAAATTTGAGCAATAAGATTTACATCATTTTCTTCTACATTTCAAAATTCTCTGGAAGTAAAATATAACCTCCAGCATTTATCTCCACACACACACACACACACAAACATCCATAAACCATTTTCAATTGCGTCTCTGCATAATGTTCCGAATCTACGTCATTATGAAGATGCACTCTCATATTCGTTTTCAGACTGAATTTTTCAACTTTTGCCCATAAGCTTGATGATTTAATAGAGACTGATTTCATCTGCCGGTGTACCCCCTCTGGATTACAGGGAGATTTTTTCAAAATTCACCAGCCAATAAATAATAAAGCTACCATTCATCCTGTAATATCTGTACTATCTCGTAAATCCTGAAGAGTCCGATTTAACGCTTCTATAGCTTTCTTGTAAGACATCGTACTTTCATCCCACACTAAAAGCTTATATTGTGGAAGCTTTTAGTGCCTTAGTGTCGAAGCCTTGAGAGCTATTTTTTCTGAAATTTCAGATGAATGAATCTTCAAATGCAAGATTAAGCGATAATTTTAAGCGGAATGTGCAGTTTGACCGTTGGTCAGTAAAGTTGCGGCTATACCAGAAGAAGTCATAGCAATTGCTAATTTCTGGGTTTTTCTGATGGTCATTAATAATAAGTTTAGCAAAAACACTTGTTGGAAAACGTGACTTTGTTCTGGAGTTAATTGAGGGATAAATTCTGTTACTTGATGTTGCAATGCTATAAAATCGTAGTTTAATTCTCAAGCAATTTCATTATCATAGCTATTTCCGTCGACACGTCTAGGATTAATCATTTCAAAATCATGTAGCTTCTTCCCAACCATTCTGAAAACCTTTATTGCGTTTCATTGAAAGGCATATTTGCTTGTACTTGCTGCAATCGTCGTAAAATATCTTCCGCCATGTAGTCTTTGTATTTATTCCAAAAGGTTTGAGGATTAGACAGACCGAAGATGAAATAAGTATTACGTAAAGCTCCCTATATAATTTTATTCGGCGAGTGACATTGTATGGCTTCCTCCATAGTAATATCTAGTATATCTTCAAAGTAATACCTCCATGTAAAATATCTAGGTTCAGTATAAGTGAAAAATTTTGTACAAAATATGAATATTGTATAATTAGGTTAAAACAAAATTCAAAGTAATAAATATTCGATAAATCAAAACTTTTAATGAAACTGTCAATTAATATTACCATAGAATTTTCAATATCACGCGCGCAATTCGCTAAAACTTTGTTTCGTTTCTCTCTTTAAAAAGTGGGAGAAAATTTGCATTAAAATATCTGGGATTGTCAGAATAGAAAACATCTTAGCCAACTTGGCGATATTTCTCAAAGTTTGAGTTTGACATTTAACAAACGTAACGTAATAAACGTTAGACGTTTAATAAATAGATGGGGAGAGGGAGGGAAGAACCTGATTCTCTCTCTAGGAGTCTAGAGGTAATTTCAAATATATATCAATGGGTATAAAGTAAACTTTGACAAAAACTAAATATTGATTGGATTTTTTTTTTTTATTTTTGGCTTAAGAATCTTAAACTTTTTTCACGTACGATTAATTTTATTTTATCTAATTAGTACTATATTAGCATATACTTTGTGCCAGATTAACCGCAACAGACCTTATAATTTGAAACTATAATTAAAAAATTTTTAAAAAAAGGAATTTAATTAGAAGATAACCGAGTAAGTTCCATAAATCATAATTGCAGTTTAGGGTCCAGGATCTATGATTTGGTTTTTATAATAAAAGATAAATTCACTCATTCACCTAAACACAAATACGCCGAAAACGTTAAATTTATTTTAAAGCAGATTACGAAACCCCTGAAAATTTAAAAAGGCTGCGCAAGTGCTAAGAATCAGGGATGACTTAAAGCATGAGGCAACTGGGCCTGGGCCCAGGGCTTCCCTCTTGTTAGGGGCCTTGTTTTGTTCTCGACTCAGTCATACTAAGATCATGATCCAGGTAATTTTAATGGTCAAATACTCGTCTCGTACATATTTTCCGAAACACAGGAAATTTCAAATTGCATGTCAACTAGAAAAAGTGGCAAGACTGTATTATTATGCAATGACCATTATCCATGTCTAGGCCTAAGCTTAATACCATAAACGATCATTCAATGCATTTAGTAGAAATGCAGTCATCGGTCGAGTCGGTTTGTGAGATTGTGAATCGTGCTCATTTATTTGTTTTGAACAGTGGCGTAACGGAGAATAGTGGAGTACCGTAACACCCCCCCCCCCGCAAATTCAAGTTTAGGGCCCTAAGCCCAAATATGTACTTAGCGTCAGTCAAGCTTTGGGTCCCTCAGAGTCCCTGGGCCCCCCTCAATGAAGGGGTGTACGTTGCGTCACTGGTTTCGAATTACCGTTTGTACGAGTATTTGACTATGCATGATATATATTGTCTACTTTTAACGTTCAAAGGTAGGGCCTACTTTTGCATAGGGGCCCAGGGCCTCAAAATGTCTTAAGACGTCCCTGCTAAGAATCCATACTTAAAGTAACTATTATGTACTGCACTGTAGCTTCTCCCACGATACAGTTTCGTCCCGTGAAAAGTTTTACTGGTACCTGAAAAATACTTGACAAAGGTTCAGTTTATGCAAAATTAGAGAGTTATGAATTATTCATTGAAATCCTTTCCTTTTGAACGGACACACACAAAAAAAAAATTAAAAAACATGCAAGTACCCGTTCTATCCGAAATTAGTACCTTATTTTAAGGAATGCATTAAACTTATCCCTACTAATCTATGTGAAAATGTCAACTTTATGATACACAAAAATATTAGTCGGTGAAATACTGCTACCAAATGTCACACATTAAATACAAATATTAATTATCAGAAAATTAACATACAAATTCCAAATATCAAAGAATAAAATATTAATACCAAATATCAAAAAATTGAAATGCAAATACCAAATATTAAAATCTAAAATACAAATCATTCTATACAAAAAAAAAAAAATATATATATATAAAGAAAATTCTTATTCTCCATCAATTTCATTACAAGTGTGTGTTTTCTAAGTCTTAAGGGATGCGGCTCAAACTATCAGCATTCCGATCCTGTTTTCCCTTCAGATAAGCAATCTAATATTTAAATGATTGCAAAATTAAAGCCCACCTTAAAAGTCTTGGATTAGTCCCAGTATTTTTCTCTAACCACACTAAGGGATTATGGTCAGTTTGTATGACAAATTTTTGGTGTCCATTCAGATAACATTTCAACATTTGCACAGCAAAATTAATGGCTGCACATTCTTTTTCCGTAGTGCTATAATTCTGTTCCGCAAGTGATAGCCTTTTTCTCAGGAAGATGATGGGATGTCCTTCGCTTTCTTCATCACATTGTTCGGTTAAGTTTTCATATAACAACATCATTGGAGTTCTCAAATTTCGGCCATGGACTAATTCAGTTGGACTGAAACCAGTACTATCGTGGATAAATGTTCTCAAAGTAAATAGTGCATTGGGTAAAATTTTCTCCCAGTCCGCTCCAGCCTCCAAACAAAGCACTCTGAGTATTCGTTTCAAAGTCCTATGCATCCTTTTTACAGGATTACTTTGGGGATGTCGTACAGAACTTCTAACAACTCGAATTCCAAACTTGTCTAAAAATTCTGTTGTAAGCACACTCATGAACGATGTTTCCTGGTCAGTTTGCAATTCTCTAGGAGATTCAAGGCGTTTGAAAATTTGTAGCAATGCATCTACGATGGTTGTAGAACACAAATTCTGAGTAGGAATAGCGTCAGGATATTTAGATGTGACATGCAAATAACTGTTAAAATATATCTGTTCCCAGGTAAAGGACCGCAAGCATCAACATTCAATTTAGTGAATATTTCAGAGATAACAGGAACAATTTTCAATGGCGCTGTTTGCTTATCTTGTGGTTTCCCGACTCGTTGAGAATAGTCACAAGTTTTTACAAACTTTTCTACATCACTATAACAATTAGGCCAAAAAAGGTCTTGAATAAAGCATCTTTAGTTTTTCCTGCACCTAAGTGTGCTGCTGTACCTTCATGACAAAAGCTTTTAAGCTGCTCACGAAGCTTTTCTGGGACAACTAAAAGTTTTCTCTCAGTTCCATTTTTGTCTCTTTTCTTGAAGAATAGCATATTTTTTTCTAAAACATATCTGTTTTCTTTAGAAACATTTAATTTTGCTTCTGCGATAAGGGGTTTCAATTGTTCACTTTGGTGCTGTTCCTCCACTAAGACTCTTGGAGACGTTTTTATTAGATTTCACACTGAGAATTCTTTTACCACAGGTAAAACTTCAGTATCTTTCTTTTCATCTTCGGATATGTTGTCATTCAATTCTTTAAACTGTTCAATGGATTGGCTTTGAACATCATTTTCCGCTTCCAAAATTTTCTTCTGAGCTCTAGTTTGTACGGCATTTATCATATGTATTTGCACATCTTCTTGCGTTTTGTAATCTTCAAGCAACGCAGCAGTCTTGTTTCCCAGCAAATATCTGCCTTGATCTAGGGAATCTTAGGACAGCAGCCTTGGTTATAACATGTCCCATTTCGCACAATCCAACTCAACTTCTGCAAGGGGCAAACATATCAAGGTTTCTTCTAATTGTTCTTAGCCACACCTTCTCATTCGTATACATGTGTGGTTTCACATACTTATTGCAAATCAAGTCAAGAGTTGCACCATTGTCACGTAAAATTTTCATTTCTACTCCATTTACTTTTCCAAGGCTAGTGTAACGTGCCATAAGTTCATCAAAGCTTTTATCAGTCACAACATGTGAAACAGACTCTGGAGTTTTCTTTAACTTGTCACACTGAGGTCTAAGATGATTACTGGACCCTCATTCGTAGCAACGTAATGTTTTTCTTTTATCAAATTCCCTCTGTCTGTGTTGGAAAGCTTCACAGGTTTAGCTTGAAATCTCTGATACTCTCTTTAAATTTGAAGTTAGGATAATTCGCACTTTCGTTTCGCTTGTTGAAAAAATTCTTTGGCGGCAAATCTTTCCTTTGGAAACTTTCTTTAATGATTTCATAATTGTCTAGCTTTTCAGCTAGATCAAAAGGTGTTGAGAATTTAAGCCAGTCTTCCAGATAATGATCTCTCAGTTGAGCAGGCACTCTAAACTTCAATTGTTCAGTCACTATCAGATCTTTAAGTTGCTGAAAGGTCTCAATTTTTAGCTCTGTGATCCATTCAGTGAAATAATTGAAGAGTTCTTGGGCATAATTTCTCCAAGATTTATCGGTTGTTTTATGATGTCTGTAAAAACACTGTTTTAGTTTTTCACTGTTCAGCTTATATCTTCTCAGGATAAGGGTTTTAACAAAATCGTAGTTACAAGCATCGCTTGGTGATTCTCTCGCTAGTATGTTTGATAGTTCAGACGGTAAAACGGCTAACAGGTATGCTACCCAATCCATCCTAGGTACTTGTGCCATTTCTGCTCTTCTTTCGAAATTGATTAAATATAATCCCATTTCATCGTGTTTTTCATCAAATTTGGGAGTTATCTGAGTTAGTTGGATTCTTGGACCCAATTCACCCTTCTTTTCCGCTTCACGTCTCTGATAAGAATCATCTTTCGACAATTCCAATTTTTTCATGTCCAGCTCAAACTGTCGTGTTTCCCGAGACATTTGTTCCTGCAGCTTTCTGTTTTCAATAAGTCTGTCTAATATAATTTTTACCTCATCTTCCTGGTAAAACTCACAACTCAAAATTAATTTCTTAATTTCTACCACTTTACTAGAAGAATCTACTTCCAAGCCTTTCTCTTCACATATTTCCAATAAATCGCTTTTTTAGCTTTTCCTAAGTAAGCCATAATTTAGGGATAAATTAAACAAGATCAGAATGCTCTAAAAAATTAAAAATACTATACAAAACAGCTTAACTCTTAGGGATAGATTACCGCCTCCCCTTTTCCTTTTGTTAAAACAATACGCAATTCAATTAAGCTAACGTACACTTCACCCAGAATGAAAATATTGATATTAAAAGCTAGTATATATACACAATACACTGCACCTTCAAATTCTGCTATTTCACAATTTGCATTAATTTTTTTTCAAACAACATAGAGCAATTATGAAACAATTTCTGTTTCCAAATATAGAAAATATAAAGTAGTTCTGATCTTTTCTTAAACACTTCCTCTCGTTTCTAATTATTTAATCATTAGTATAAAAGTTTCACTTATTTTCCAATTAAAATCAAAATGAATCATCAATTTTCATGTGAAAAAACAATATTCTTAACAAATATCAATTTGAAAATAATATAAATTCACACTTCACACAAAATAAAAATATTCAGTAGCATAAAATATATAGTCATTGATAATTACACAAAATATATTAGAGCATGCACATTTTGATTCACTTAATAATTTTTTTTATCAACATATGTAAATGCAATACGAGTTTTAAAATAACATTTTTCTTATTCCAAGAAAAAACGAAATATTTCTTTCAATTAATTATACTTTACAGTTGAGAATATTCATTCGAAAACCTCATAAACGTTTCAATAATTCGTAAGGAACTCATAAATCATTCAAATAATACTGACATGAAAGTTATTTACTTTTTCTTATCTCAACAATAATACCTCTACACTCGTTTGTAGGAATTATTATACTTTCATAAGCTATTATTCATCATTCACTTTTCAAAAATTCTTAATATCGTATTTACAATACAGATTTTTAACATATCCTTGAGAAAAACTTTTAATTTAAGTCTGTATATAATAGAAAACACAGTTTTAAATCAGAATACACCAACTAAAACTAAAAAGGAACAATTTTATATACTCAATTCAACCACAGACAAAATAAGTTTTCTTCCTTTTTAAAGCATAAATTTTTGTTTTTACTTAAAAACAAGTCAAAAATTAACGAGCCTAGCAGGGATAAGTATATAGTTTAAAAAAAAAAATCAAAATCCAGCATTTAATACAAAAAGTGAATTAAGAATTATTGGATGCATTCAAATTTTACCAATATTTTAATACAAAAATTGAGTTTAAATTTAAAATACGCACGAAGGGGTACTTTCAGATAGAGAAAGCACTTACCCCTATTTCTTTTGTTAAAGGCACCGTTTTTAGATACGATCCCACCGCTGCCACCATTTTTCACGACTTCGTTTAAATGAAAAAAATATCCACTTCCAATTTCCGGATTTACCGTTTATTATTAATTTTCTCAAAACCACACCACACTATTTACAATTATAAAAATGTCATGAAAAACTGTCGGCAATATCTTCGCCATGTGCATGCACGAACCACGTTTCTTTCTTCGCCCCTTTCACTCAATGGCCAACAAACCAGTTCTACTGCTATTCCACCAGTTCTTCGTTCTCATATATAGTGCGCTACGTGCCAAGCCTCCAGTCAAGTTTGACTGCGCTACAAGCCAAGCTTTTACAGTTCTTTCAGAGTAAATTGTAATTTATTCTAGAACTGTCTCGTTTTTTAATAGATCTTTCTTCTAACAGCAAATAGTTAACACATTAGCAAAAATACAGAACAGCACAAATTCCCTTACAATACAATTACTGAACACAGAAATCACAATTTCGCGTACGGCAAATGAAACGCAAAGTCGCTGTCAAATATTTGACTTCAATGTTGCTTCACAGCATTATCCTTTTTTTTAAAGGTCGGAATGAACCTTTTTGGAAATTACTAACTTTTCTGCCAAAATAAATAAATAAATAAAATAATAATAACCTAGAGCCATCTGGTGACTTTTATAGAAACATTCATCTTTTTCGGACAGCAAACGATCTTTCCGGCTACAGTACTGCCTCGGCAGGGAAGCAAAAAAAGACTCCAAAATTTTCATAACAAGGTAGATCCACTAACAATCGTTTAGCTAATTCATCTTAAAACTTTTATGAAAAACAACATATTGGAAAAATTATTTTTATCTGAAAAGATATATCGATGAAAGAATTATTTTTGCTAAAAATAGTAAGTTTATACCCCCTCCTCCAGTTATTTTTTCCTTGTCTTTTAAGCCTTATTATTAAAATTAACAAAAATCAAAGTACAATAAAATGTCTCGATAAAACTTTATATATTATGTGGATCCTAAATTAAATAGTAATATTTTTAATAAAATATGGATGCTTTTAATGTCGTAACATTTTTTGAAAAAAATTCAATTCTGGAACAGTAATATTCATATTTTTATTAACACATAAGAATATACTTATTTTTTGAAATTGCGTAATTGTTATTTAGTTAATAAAGACTGTGATAAAATCAAGTAATTAAAAAAGTGTTAAATAAACCATTTAGAATAGGACTGCTGAATTTCTTAAATCGTGCATTTATAATAAGTTTACTTTGGTTCGACTTAACTCACATCTTAATTTTTATTACTCTCTCTTTTAATCGTACACGTCGCAACTATTTAACTTATTTTAATAATTATCTGTTTTTGAGTTTGAATTTCGTACCTTTTCATTAAGAAGTATTTAAATTTTTATTTTTCTACGAAAACATGTTATTGATTACATTAAAGAATATATATACTCAATTGTATCAAGTATATATAGTACTCTGATTTCGCAGTATATTTGTTCTTTTCAGTGGGTTAAGTATATTACTTTTTGATATATTCTTGAATTTAGACTTATTAACGAAAAAGCCTAGAAGAATCCTTATAGGTTCCTACAATTAACTGTAATGCTTTAACACTTCTGCAATAATTCTTATTATTGTAACTATTTTGGAAAATTTAACATTTTTCTTAAGTTTTAATTTCCTTCAACTTGTAACTCCTACAGGACAAGCTCCACCTACCAAAACCTATACAACACTCATGCACACAATGGGCAGCCAATGAGAACCATCTTCCTCACGCACAGGCAACCAACCAGAGAGCTGTATCTCAGCACTCTGACCACTTTTTCGCCTCGTCCACAGGACACTTTACCAATCGCCAAAGCAATGTTTTCTCTAGTAGAATGACATTTTCCACCTATCATTTCCACATCGCAATTTTTCCAGAAACGGGATCGAGGGTTGCTTCGCTACTCATATGCCCTTGAGACGAATCACAACTTAAGATTAACTTTAGTATTTTTACTTTATTTCTAAATATACTTTATTTCTAAACTTTATTTCAGCTCACTAATATAAGAAAATAGAGGTGAAGGTCTGTGCCTTAAAACTTTGTTTAACCTTGCAATCTTAACCCTAAGAGTTCCTTAACGTATTACTGTGATTATATATTACTTTGTCTTAGTGTTATCTGACAATTTTCTAGCTTAGTAGTATTATGTTTTAAATAAGATTTTATAGAGATTTTAGTAATGTATGCATGTATGATGCGCACTTTTAAAACAAAAAAATAAGATCGGAATATAATGGGTGCCCGTTATACGATTGATATAAAAACAATAGCTTTAAAATTTTTTAAAGAAAAAAAAAGAGCACACAAAAATTAGATTTCTTTCTATATTTAAATACTGTTCATTTAAAAGATATAAATAAAAAAAAATCAAACAATGAAATACCTTATGAAATCTGTCTCCCCCTTCGTTTTCTTGTGTTTTATGGTTGTAGTTTTAGAAGTATACCATAATTCAAAAGATAACAGCACTGCACATTTCAGGTTTCTTTGTAAAAAAATAAAGGTGAGCGTTGTACAGCGAATATACCTAATAATTAAAAAAAAATGCAGTTTGAAAATATAGGTGAGCGTTATACACCGGAATATACAGTATGTGATTTTTGAGAGTCAAACTCATTCTAGATAAAATTTTGAAATCTTAATTCATATTCTAATAAAACCTAAAAACAAATTTAATGCGTACATCAGATGATCGAGTATATTTCTCTTGCTGCGATTATACATGATACTTCACTATCATTATGGTTTCACTGTAAGATAATTATAATAGCAACTTTAGTAAATAATTTTAGTCAAATCCTCTTAGTTATACAAAAATTTTAAATGACAAAATCATTTAGCCTAAAAATATGCCGACAAGAAAGTTGTGAGGTTGCCATGTTCTCGAAATAAACATGGCAGCCTCACAACTGTCGTAAAATTCTTAAAATTTGACTACATTTCAGTTCTTTCTGGGATTGCGTATAAATTACTGCAATAATCGATCGACAAAATATTTTAATTTTTATACGCACGCGCGAGAGTTTAACTTTAGTCCCCCCCCTCCCCCTCTAATGGGACTTCGGATTGGTACTTTTATCTTTGCAGACCTAGTACATTCCCGAGGATCTGTATCACTTTCTAGTGTGGCACCATATACCAATTGCCGCAAGTAATTTTGACGCTCAGGTTTCTCCCCAGAGGGAGGCACTGAGCTCTGACAATGCGAAATTGTACTTAGAAATTTTTTGCTGAGAGCATCCGATCCAAACGGGTATTCAAGGGATTTTTTACATGCCGCATAATTATACGACATGGACGTAGTCGATTTTCTGCATCATGAAAATACACCGACTTAGACCGGGATCGAACCCGCAATTTTAGGTGCAGAAAGTTGTACTTTAGTCCAATTTTACATTTAACGTATTTTCATATACCAGTATATTGGCTTAAGATAGTTAATTATATATTATTTGTTTTCTATTACAAATTTTATTGATAATCAGTGAAATTTAAGAATTATTTCCACAAAACAGATAGTCCAGTTTATAGTAAAAATGCTGCCAATGGAATACACTCGCTTCCAGTGAAGGGATTCACAGTAACGTCCATTTATTTGCATACTTGAGTTCGAAAACTCTCCTAAAGGGGCCACTAGCTAAAGTAACAAAAACACATTTCGTATTTTATGACATGCTTAAGAGCTGTAAAAAGAGGGATGAAATGACCCTGAAGGGAACCACACTTTTTACAAACTTTTATTTAACTTGCAATGTATGTGTGTGTGTAATTTGTTCGGGTAGAATCTTGCAACTCAATTTTGAAGCTGATATCTTCAACCTATTAAACTGAAATTTTGTATACAAGTTTAGTTAGGATGACAATGCATGTTTTGACCATTTATATTTCGATATTGTAATTAGTTAAAAAGATATTAATTAAAAACCTTAAAACGCATAATTGTTTTACCCCTGTGTGCTGTTTATTCTGCTATGCTCGGCGACGCAAAACGAATAGTGGATTTTTTTTTTTTTTGGAGTTTTGTCGTTTTTAAAACAGCAATCTAATTTTTTTTTTAAACTGACAAAAAATAATTACAGAATAGGAAAGATCATTTATTTCGCCACGATACGGTACAATTTTTTTTTACAAAATAATAATATTTGTACTTTTTAAAAATGAGTCAAAATCGATACATTATGAAAATGTCTAAATTGCTGCGCATGAACTTTTTTAATCGACATTCCGTACTAAAACAGGTCATGCTTTGCTCTTTTAGAATCAGTCATTTAAAAAATAAAATGCCAAAAACTTTTTTTTTTATGATTTTTCAAAAAATATTCCAAATTTTAATTAAACATTTAATAACTTCCACATTTATGAAGATAATCTCACGAAACTTTTATTTCGTGTGTAGAACAATATTACCCAAGATCTGTACGAAGATTGAAAAAATTACTTAGAAATTAGGGATTTTTTTAAAAAAAATTGTGTTTTTCGTCTGATACCCTTTTTGCGAGAATTGATTCAGCTAAACCAGGGATGGCGAACCAGCGTTGAATGAGATGAACAGGCTGAGAAACCTGTCCAGCAATAACTAAAAAGTAAATTAGAAGTAAAAAAGAAAAAAAACTTTTTTTAAAAACCAGCTTTTATTTAAACGCGCTAAAAAGAATAAAATAAACTTTTCCTTTAAAACTTTTTTACTATCAACTTATAAAGTCATTACACAATTTATATAATATAAAAGCTTGTCGCGAGATTTACTTGTGTAGATAAACAAGTAAAATAAATAACTTGATCTGATTGATATTAATTTTTAAAAATTTAAAACTAAGTAAATACGAGTACTTAAATTTTAGTCAATTTATAAAAAATATTTAAAACTAAATAAATACGAGTACTTAAATTTTAGTTTTAAATTTTTAAAAATTAAAATCAATCAGATCAAGTTATTTAATTTACTTGTTTATCTACACAAGTAAATCTCGCGACAAGCTTTTATATCATATAAATTGTGTAATGACTTTATAAGTTTGTGACGGGTGCTTACGCGTTTCACTAACCTTCTCTCAAATCCTTAAAGATTGTATTTATTTTAACCAATCCCCGCCGAGAGCCAAAGGTGTGACTTATGCAAACAAGATAGTTTCGGGTTTAGCGAGTTCGAAAAAGATATAAAAGGGAGAAATGAAATGAAGAGATAGAGGATAACTACGAGGTTGATTAAGAAGGTGATTCTGAGAAATTAGTTTAACTAGTGGAAGTATATTCGCCTGAGGAAGGCTATTGAAAAAGGTTCATTAATTCGGTTCGGGACGGAACTGAAGATATCAAGGATTGAAGCCGCTCCTTAGAACAAACCAGTATTTGAGAAACCTGCCTTAAAAAGGTATCAGGTCAGTTATTTTCATAAATTAGATATAAATGCGTAGTTTGATTGTATGCGTTATTCTCCGTGGTTTCAGTTAGTGTTCCGTCGTTCATAATTGTATTCTTATCGCACTCCACTGTAATTTGTTGTTCTTAAAGTTTGATTAATATTTGTGTGTTTCTTTCTCTATTAAGAAAGATTAATAAATAATATTGATTTATTAATTAAGTAGTCGTTAATCATGAATCCAACATACCCAAATTTAGATAATATGCAAAGGGGAGTTAATAATCATAGGGGTAGTGAGAGACTACGACAAGTTGATAGTAAAAAAAGTTTTAAAGGAAAGTTTATTTTATTCTTTTTAGCGCGTTTAAATAAAAGCTTGTGTTCTTAAAAAGTTTTTTTACTTTTAATTTTTCCAAATAAGAGAGGTCTGCTGCAGTTTTAAATCGGCAACTCTTTCTGTACACTTCATTCCTCTGAAACAGCTAGATAGTCCAGTCATCTTAGGGTTTCGCTGCGGAATGAGAGATAATAAGCTGAAAACTCGTATATACCTTTATTTTGGCATTCTAAAAAAAAGTTATCTCAAAAGTCTCGTGTCAGCGTCTTAAGATATTCAAGGTCAAAGGTAAAAAAATTCGGTTTTTTGCAAATATCTCGTTTCCTATGGCTTTAATGTTATTTACATTTATTATAAATATTGTAGAGAATAAAATTTTCTATAATTCAATTGAAACAATTTTTTATACATCAAAACCGTTTTTTGAGATAGAGGGCGCTGAATGCTCAGCGCTTAGTTATCTACATCAGAATGCAAGGTCGACCGTTAGTCACATGATATAATACGCTGTATATATAGTCTATTAACCTTAAAAATATACATAGCTATGAACATTTGGCCTTTTTATTAATTATTACATTACATTTAGTAATAGATTTCATTAAACAAAATTATGTTTCTTTCATAACTAACTTTTGAACTGAACTGTTCATGTAGTTCAAAAGTTGTTGACAGATATGCTTAAAGTATTTTTTAATTATATTCTAATATTATATATACTAGTTACATTTAAAGTAGAAAAAAATAAAGTAAGTAATTTTTACTTAGAGAGAGAGAGAGAGAAATATCATTTTATACAATTATTACAATTGAAATTGGGATTTAAAGAGGTTTTACAAAAATTTTAATTATAAGACGAACATGAATGTTAATTTTTTACCTCTTATTCTTCATTTTCTTTCGATCACTCGAAAATTTGCAATTCATTCTCACTATTTTCGTTCTCAAGGATGTTTTTCTCCAAATCTTGAAGGATTTCGGAATCAAAAGTACAATTGTCATCAAGATCGCTCTCGTATCGTGAAGCATTGAAGCAAGCTTGCCCATTACACTGGCCACAAGCTGAAGAACATTGCAACCCCGGTTTCTTACATCCACAGCGTGAACCACAACCATTTTTGCAGTTTCAAAATATGGTATTGAGTAATTCATCTGGGACAGGCGGTAATATTGTCGTAATCAGTTCCAAGAATTCATTCCGCAGAATCCAACCCCATTCCTGGGGTTCTAAATCATTCCCAAGCCGAGTTTGAACTTGATAATATACACGGCTAATGTGTTGCTGAGCCGCTGCACTTGTTGGTGGAAGATTAGATAACTGCACGGGTTTGTTGTGCTTTGTTGACTTGATGAATTGAGTGCGTGTGTGTGTGTGTCGTAGATTATCAATACTGTTCTCAGATTTTGGAGCATTGTATATCGCGAACAAGACTCGTAATCCATTTTCATGTAATGTTTGTACAGGACAGTTTTCTTCTTGGAATACTTGAGCTAGTTGATCCAAGTTCAGAAGATTCTCTAATATTCTAATGAAAGTTTTTTCCCCTTTTTTAAAAAGTGCAGATGTTGTATCACAGCCACTAAATGCGTGCAGAAACTAAATATGCTTTTTACAATGAGGATATTTATCAAAACTTTTGGAAAAGTATATTTGAGTTTTAACATTCCCTTTGCCAACTTTTTTATGATGCGCTTGAGTACGTCCAATTAAAATGACGAGAAAATCAATATCTTCTCCTACTATGACGGCAGTCCTGTGATGTTCCGATTCTCAAATAGCTGTTTCTACGATAAGAACATCTGCATCATCTTTGGCTTGTTTTATCGTGATATCAACAGATTCTAATTTCCCAATCAACATGTTAACAAAAAATTTTTTATTACATCGATTCGAAAAAAAATTCTTTTGGCTAATTGATACTATCATTGTTTCGTCGAAATAAACATCATTAAATTTTTATTCTACAGCTCAGGAGTTCTTCTTAGGTGTTCCATTGCTTTTATGTTTTTGCTATAGTCCGAGTATCCATCAAATACAACTACAATTTCAGAACCATAATGTTTTTGTAAATATTTTACGTATTTATCTAAAATTATTGAAAAAGTATCGTCTTTACTCCATACGATGCGATGCAAAAGAAACCCACCATCGATAATGTATGTTACATTATTTTCATCGAGGTCAAAATCTACAGGAGTCATATTGTCATATAATGTCGCTTTCGTGGTTTTTCTCATGCCATCATTATCAAATAAAGTTGATGGATATGAACTTAGTTCATATTGGAGATATTCTTGAAGATTACGCGCAAACTGTTTGCTTACAGTTTTTCTTTGGAAGAGTAGCAATGGATCCAATTGAAACTCTACAACCGTTAATTTTGACAGATTTGTTGACAATCGAAAGCGGTAAAACCTTATTGGATGGTTTTAACTTTATTTCATTAAATTTTAAACCAGTTATCCTTACCATTGATTGTAATCCGATTTCATGGGCTTTGTGAAAGTTAATTTGATCATTTCCAACTATTACAGAAACTAAAGATACCAATTGTTGCGTATTTGGAAAGGGATTATGAAGTGTAAGCCATTCAACTGGTTTACTTACATCAGTATTATCTCTTTTTACTCTTGAATCCTTAGCATCAACGTGTTGTTCAGTAGAGTCTAAAGAAATTGTACAAAACTTCTCCATCTCGTCACAAATTGTATTTGTAGCATACATAGCAAACACCCATTTACATAAAACACTTTCTTGCGTACTTCGACCACGAGATACTCCCCTTTCTGTCTTCATAGATTTCATTAGACTTTGTTCGATAACCATATCTGTCCATGTACCAGAATTAAATTTCTCTGTTCATTTCACGGTGAAGAATCCATTTTTAAAGTTCTTAAAAGTCTGTCCATCCATTTTATTTTCTAAATCGTTCATATCTTGAAGATATAAATGTGCAGACTTCGCATATAAAAAATGACCACTAGCGTGAAAATATGGCAGCATTCTTCGTACAGCATTAAGATGTTCTTTGAAAAGTCCCAGTCTTTCAGCGCGAATAAAGTCGAGTGCTATTGATACCATTTCGAAATATTGTACCCATAATTGTGCTGTAGGACCTTAAGCTTTTAATTCATTCAGTTTATTCTGAAATTGATCAATAAATAAGTTTGAGTTGCCTACACACCCTTCAATGCCTTCATAGAAAACATTTCGGCAATTAATTTGTTCAGTTAATTCATTTAACACACAATCTTCATGTCTTCGAAGATTATCATTGACAATGCAAGCCGTAACAATGTATAACCTCTGATACTTCTTGAATAAGCGTGACCATTCAACATTTTGTCGACTGAATTCGTAGCATATATTTTACCTAGAGCTTCTTTGAGTCCACTTCCGTCCATTATATATCCATTCGATCCAAGAAACGACATGAGCATATGTGAAATCCTCCTAATTTAACAACTATCTTACATAATTCTGAGTTAGCATCCGACGCAGCTACTATTTCACGTGCTTTAGAGTAGAGAGGTTGATCAAAAGTAATTAAACACGTTTTTTGGCCATGTAACTTGGCAATATTTTCAGCGCAACGTAAAGTAGTATTAATTGCGTCTACGCTACTGGCAGAATGATCAATAAAAGGAAGAAATATGACCTGAGAAGTTTATTATTTTTAGTGAGCTGTTCGAGAAAGCCATTCAACCCAGGTAATGACGAAATATTCTTCCACTTTCCGTATAGCCACAAGAAATCAATACCGCTTAAATTCTTTTCTGTTTATGCTTGATCACCATGTAGATTTTTGACTTGAATTCTGCTGTATCCAGGTACAATTGGTTTTTCATATGGTAGAAGAGACACGTGTGATATTGCTGCTAACTCTTTTGCACATGGTTTGGTTGTACATTTTTGTATACGGTCATTGTAAAGAACAGCATCTTTTGGAGTAACAATCTTAATCATCCCCATAACATGGAGAGTATTATTACCATCAAGAGTATAGACATTAATATCAGCATTGTCCCCAACATATTGAACTAGCACCCCTGATTCCGATGATAAAATACGAGGCTGTGGGTGGTAAACTGCTGAAATTTCGTACTGTACAGTATTACAATACGAAGCTGCAAAACCCAAGCTATATAACACTTCTATAAGTCTTTTAGATCCATATCTTCTATGAAGAAACACAGAAAGGCTTAATAGTTAGCTGTGATGAAAATGATCGTTCTTGTAATGCAGCCATTATTGCATGACTTATTGACGTGCATTTTGTTTTTAAATAAGCTATTTTTCCTTTCCTGTTTTTCATTATGACTTCTCGTAAGAAATGCAATAAACTTTTTGGTATATCTTGATTTACATCATTCAACATTTTACTTGGAGGTGGATAAGACTTGGTTTCAACGACAGATGACCGAATGTCTTCACGAATAATAGCTGCTGCAGCTTCTACAATTAGCAACCGTTCTTCTCTTCGGGATCCCTTTTTTATTATCACACCAAGCTTTTGATAATATATTAGCTTGTGATTGTAAAAGATCTTACTTTTGTCGTAATTATTATATTCGTCAAATATTTTTGTTGAAGTCTCGTAATTATAGTTTTAACATCCGGTACATACCCCGTTAGGACATCTAATGAGCTCTTTCAATGTAAATTGGGAATCGTCGTGATTTTCGATGTAGTTAAAAATCTCTGCCATAGCTTCTGAGATTTGACTATCTTGGACGAGACTTCTTTTTAGTAGATGATATCTGATTTAAGAAATTAGTGTAGCAGAGAGTATGATATTTTGCTTCAGAAGCGATCAAATCATACTCACAAAGTATACGATCTTTCACTAATTCTCCTATAGAATCACCACGTTCTTCTGCTTTTTTTAAGACATTGTCTTTAAACTCAAGAGTACTCACTTTACTGATCTTGCGCCTGTACTTATCTTTTTTTCAGTTTCTGCTGCTTCATCAGCTACTTGACCAAAAAATAAACAGAGCTTTTTGAAATCAAACGCTTCATTTCTTCTTTTACGAGGGACACTAGGTGATGATAAAGGTTCACTGTTTTCTATGCGTCGTTTCGATGCTGCAATAGAATTTTTACTAACGTACACTTTTCGGCACTCGGTATGTACATTCACGGAGGTTGAAGAATTTAAAAAATCAATGTGACCGTCCTTTCGTTCGATACTTGCTGCTCTCAAAGTTTTTAAACCGCGCACTACATTAACAGGATAACCTTGTGATAGTTATTCATTACATATAAAACATAAATCAGACATAACTCTCAAAATTTTACGTCCGTCGTAGCTAAAATACAATTTAAAACTAACGAATAAACGTGGTTGGTAGAAACTGAATTGTTGAAAAGGTCTTCATTATTTAGCTAAACATGTGTCCATCAACTAGCTATAAATTAAACGTTCGTATATTAGGTGTGTATAAGAATGTAAAGCGTCCTCTAGCGCTCATAAACATTGTGTATCCTTAGACTCCAACGAGAGAGGAGTCGAATCGAGACGAGACATTTGAACAAACAACAGTCCTTTGGAAATTGAGGGAGACTCTCCTTTATTTGAGTATTTTACCATGTTTTTATTACGTCTGTCAGGGTGGAATTTTGTAATTCATTTTAAACTAACTTCCCGATGAGCTAGACTTGAAATTTGGACCACAGCTTAGAAGTGGATGACAATGCATGAAAATATGCTTTTTAGTTCGTTATAAAAACATGGTACATTAAATTTTTTTATTTTATTCTTAGATCATGTTTTCCTTGAGGTAACTAAGCTATCAATAGGGGTCAGTAGGTATAGGCATAATCTGCACAGAAGGAAACAAATTTGAAGGTTTATACATTTCAAACTCATTGTATTTCATTTTTCTTCTTAAAATGTAATTAGCATATATTAAAATATAATTAAAGTAAGTCTATAGTTTCTGTTAACTGGTTTTCAATTACACGAACAGATGCGGAGTATTAAAAAATATACTTGATTAATGAAATCTATTACTAAATGTAATGTAATAATTAATAAAAAATGTCAATTGTTCGTAACTATATATATTTTTAAGGTTTATAGACTTTATAAGGCGTATTATATCATGTGACTAATTGTTGACCTTGCATTTTGCTGTAGATAGCCAACCATTGCGCATTCAGTGCCCTCTATTTCAAAAACGGTTTGATGCATAAAAAAATGTTTCAATTAAAATTATAGAAAATTTTATTCACTATAATATTTATAATAAATGTAAATAGATTTAAGGCTATAGGAAACGAGATATTTGCAAAAAACCGAATTTTTTGACCTTGAATATTTTAAGACGCAGACACGAGATTTTATGAGACTTTGGCTATACAAGTTTTCAGCTTATTTTCTCTCATTCCGCAGCTGACCCTTTTTTTTGACTAAAATGACTGGGCTAAGAGGTAGTTATGTTTCTACTTTCGAATTGTTTTGTTTTTCCTGGTAATTTGAGAAATATAAAAATATTTTTAGCATATTAAATTGAAGTAAAATATTGTTTGCAGTGAATCTTAAACTGGGGGTCTTCCTTTGGAATCCGCAGCACTTCTCTAGGGCGTCCGCGAAGGTCTTACATTTAATGTTAAGTTTTTCCTCTTTTACAGACTCCAAAAGGCCTTGTGAAAAAATTGAGATGTTTCATCTACACTCATGTCCACAAATTAAGGATAATGAAGTTCAGGCAAAGAGACAGAAGCAAAACAAATTTGACTTATTTGTAAAGTCTATTTATTAAACAAAAGGTAAAGAGCAAAAAAGATGCTATATGTTTGACATAATTAATAAAAATTGCGATTTTTACTCCCTGGAGCAATTTTCAAAAAAGAACCCATTTACAAAAAACAGTATAACATGGTTAGTATGATGGTTAATATGGAGTATGTATCCCGGACGATGCAATACAGGCCTTACAACGCCTACGCATGCTGAGTATCAAATTATCAATCTGATCTTGGGGAATATTACACCACTCATCAAGCAATGCCCTCCGAAGTTCCGGTAGACAGGTGAGAGGGGGTTGACGGGCTGCAATTCGTCGGCCAAGCAAATTCCACACATGCTCTATTGGATTCAAGTCCAGTGAGTATGCTGGCCAATCCATACGGGTGATATCCTCCGATTGAAGGCATTCGTCTACAATGTTTGCACGGTGAGGACGGGCGTTGTCATCCATAAACAGAAATTCAGCATCCATGGCGCCCCGAAACAAACGTACATATTGTTCCAGAATGACATCCCGATAGATGTGGCCTGTCATCGTTACACTCTGAACATGCAGGTCAGTTCTGGAACCAAGAATAATTCCTCCCCAAACGAGCCATCCTGCACCACCGTAACGGTGTGTTTTAATGGTGTTCTCTTGGTGGTAACGGGTACCTGGCGCTCTCCATATGAAAGTCCGGCGAGAATCAGACTGCAAACTAAACCTGTACTCGTCGGAAAACATCTCACAAGACCACTGTTGTGGTTTCCACAATGCATGCTCTCTACTCCAGGTTAATCGCAGGCAACAGTGAGTTGCGGTAAGGGGAACACATCTGACAGGCCTACGAGCATATAGACCAATGGGTCGTAAGCGTCTGTACATGGTCTGCCTTGAAACTGTCGTACCGGTAGCTGAAGAGAACTGACGAGATAGGTCTGATGCTGTGCTCCGTCTGTTTCTTTTGGCAGTAACTGCCAAATACCGGTCCTCATTCGTCATTGTAACTCGGGGGCGACCTGTGCTGTAACATCTACTCACATTACCATCATCTTGGAATCGTTGCCAAAGCCTGGAGATGACACTCTGGGCGATTCCAAGTTCCTCGAATACTTCCAGCTGGGTACGTCCACATTCCAGTCATCGGATAATTCTACCACGTAAAAAATCATCCAAATGCTTCCTTTGTGCCATAACTATGCAGTTATTGCACTGAAAGGCTTTTAAACAATTTTACTTCTTTGCCACCATTCCTTATATACCCCTCTCTTACACTCTCGTTATTGTGACGTACTATCCGCGCCATCTGGTGGTTTCCTGCAATTTGTATATTCTTCTTCAAGATGTGTGTGATAATTCTACAGGTGAAATTTTTATTTTAGAGTTGAATTCTGTGTGATTCTGAATTATCCTTAATTTATGGACATGAGAGTATATAGATCACTAAATTGCCCCAATAAAAATATTTACTGAAACATATATTTTGATCAAGAATGTTAATTGTTTTTTTATTATTTGCCACCACAAAGTCATCTCAACATAATATTTTCCAAAAACATATTGTACAAATACAAAGGCAAGATTAAGAAATGAATTCACACATAGCACACCAATACGATAACGATTGCTTCCAACTTGAGTACCTAATCGAATTGCGCATGCATTATTTATTAAAAATCAGTATTTTGTAAAATATATGTGTGGAATTAGATGTCTACTTAGAGGGGGGGGGGTTAAAAAGCCTGCATAAGTGGCAGTAGGTAGTCTTCGAACTATTGAGGAGCCTTTAAATCACTCAGCCATCTGTTGAGAGTCAGGGAGGGGAGTTCAAAACTTTGGGGATCCACGATATCAGGCTGATATATTAAGGGGGGGGGGATTGAAAGTTTAAGAACCGCTGCCTTATATATATATACAGCCGACTCTCGCTAATTCGAAGTATATGCTCACCCACTAGAAAAACTCTTGATGTTTTTTAAAACAATACGTTTTGGTACACTCAATATTTCGAAGTAAAATCTTTGGTCGGCCAGAATACAACACGCAATAAATCGAAGTGATGTAATAAAACTCTCGACAATTCAAATACTCAATATCATGTTGATTCCTGTAGCAAACATGTTTTGTGTGGTATTGTCTCTGCTTGTCTCCCCTGTAATGTAGTTGATTCTGATAATTCTGGCTGAAGCTTAAGTGTCACTAAACAAATCTAGCAAATTTTTCCTTTAAAATCATGTTAATGCGGACGTTTTTCAAGCTTCATTTATTCAAGAAAAATCTACTGACAAAGTTAGATTGAATGCCTTAAAACAAAAAGGATAACAGATTTTTTTCTTTAAAAAAATTATGTACAATATATGTATTCTTTTAATACAGGACTTTGAACTTCTGTTTAATATTTATAATGTGTACTTTCAAATAAATTGTACATGTGTACACAATTATTGTTTGATTACATAGTTTCAAATTTAAATGTATTACAAAAAATTTCTCTTCGTGTATTTTGGGAGTTTTTTCCCTATCCTCTTGATAATTCGAAGTTTTTCATTGGTCCCTTCAACTTCGAATTATCGAGAGTCGACTGTATATATAATTGTATATTTCTCTTCATTTTTTTTTACACAAAGAGGGCAATAAAAATAATATTTAATTAAATGAAATCAATTTTAGTCAATTTTCTCTCTTAATAACACGAAGTAATCTAAACTTTATTACACACCAAACTCTTTTTTTACACGATTTTGAAATAACACGGTACATGAATTTAACGATATTTTATTTTACACGAATTTTTTGTTCTAGCATGAATTCCTCAAAAATATAGGGATAATAAAGAAGTCGAGAATAGCGAAGTTCAACTATTAACAGCTGATTTAATTCGCGAGGGCTTGAAATTTGCTACAAATATAGAACATTTTCTTATTCATGATCCTGAGGTAGAGGGCGCAATAAAATTTCAACGTTATCTTAAGTGCAGAAGCACATCAAGAATTATGTGAGCAATTTGAGAACCTCCCCTTTCCCCCGAAAAAAAAACCCGGCCTTTTATAACAGACTTCGCAACAATAAAAAACCAGCATAGGCCGTTAACAATGCACGGAATTCTTCATTTGAATCAAAGCAGGCAGTTTTAATCCAGTTCGTTATAAACCTTATACGCTTGTTATCCAGTAGCGATGAATAGTGAGTTTTTTGTAGTTTTGTTCCGAATTTCAAATTAAATTTTTGTACGTCGTATGTACTTAAATACTGAATTTTCTTTATACACTAATTAAAATTTTTTTTTTGTAATGTAAATTATTTGCTTTTGTTTCATAAATATGTAACTTGGACTTGATCATTACTTTTTTTTTTCTGCACGGCTGTCTAGGAAAATATCTAGAATTTTTTTCCATCTCACACTATTTTTTAAAGTTGTGGAACATAACCTCAATTTTACCATATATCGTATGTGTTTTTTTACACTGTTTTCTGAGGAACGTATCTACCGTGTAAAAAAAAGAACTGTGTGTGTATTCCGATGGACTCTTAAAATATTTTTATATTGGTTAACATGCATAAATACAAGTTTTGCTTTACTTGGAATGCACCATAATAGACAAATATTTTTGATTAGTATTTTAATTTCATAGACAAATATTTATTTGCTTTTTGTATGGAAAATTTTATTTAACTCGTTTATAAATTCAAACAACAGCTTATTCAAAATTTTTGCTAGATATAAATAATATTATATATTCGCGATTCTGTATCGACTCACTCATTATGACATCTCCGGAACTATTAGAACTAAATATTTGATAGGCATGTTCCGTTCACGGAGTACAGATCTGCCAAGAACGGTTTTTTTTTGTGAAAATCGATCCCCAAGGGGCGTTGTAGATAAATATTCCCGTTTTAAAACTATTAGATTTAAACCATCCCTTTGAAATTTAACAGGCATGCTAATTTCATAAAGAACAAATCCGCTACAAAAGATGTGACGTGGCGCGTTCTATCCTTAGAACAGAACCCGGGACCTTTGAATACGAAACCGAGTAACTTAACCACTACACCAAAATGATCACCATTGTGCGGAGGTTATTACTGGATTATATCGCTACAGATGTTTTGGTTTAAGGGCATTATAGATAGAATTTACTGTTTTTCAGTTTCTAAGACTCTCATACTTGAAATTTGATAAGCATGTTTCTTTTTTTTGGATTGAAATATGCTAAGTTATCCCCTATTTCCATCTTACGGATATTGACTTTCAAAGGGGCTTATTGATACAAAAAAATTTCGCCTTTTGACTATTAGAACTGAAATTTGGCAAGCATGTTTATTTTGTTAAGTTGAGATCTACTAAAAATGGGTTTTGCGGAAAGCCACTATTGGGGAGGTTACGGTTGCGTAAAAGATGACTTTACTTTTATTTTAGAAATTCAAGTTCTGTCCCTTTTAAATTAAGAAGTGAGAGTTATAAGAATGTTCTTCTATACAATCGAACTTAGATATCAATGCTTCATATATATATATATATATAGTATATATTCATAAACGGGAAATACCTACCGAAGCGTGCAAGTAACGGCTAGTATACTATACAATCGGCTAACAGGAAAGGTTCTGCGCAGGCACCAGATGCTTATAAAAATGGCTCTTTGATACCTTACTTATCTAATTTTACATACAACTTGGTTCTTTCTTGACCACTGGTTTGGATCACAAAGTGACGAACGTACACACAAGAAGGGCTTGGGTGTTCAAACTCCCCTACAGACATAATTTTTTTAGCAAAAAGACTGCGCTTCGGCTAACGTTTTTTAAAGAAATTTAGCCCCCCCCCTCCATAGAATTTCTGTATACACCACTAGGGGTCTAAGTTTTTAATATTTGAGTACTCCCATATTTTATATCCAAATAAAATATGTTTGTACAGGAACTAAAAGCTAATAACAAAATACACGAAAGCGTACTTAAAAATCTGCTGGTTTATGGGGTGAGGGGGACGACCCCGTTTGGGTACGCCACTTTTTTAAAGATCAGTAGTGTGCACAGGCCTCTATATATGGGAGGGGGATCCATTCTAAAAAACATGTAGACAAAAGCGCCGAGGGTTAATCTTAATGGTAAAAATTAAAAAAATCTTGCCCCTTGTGGGTCCCAAAGTCACCTCTTGCGAACGCCACTGTAAAAGATAATAATCAAGGCAGTGGCGTAACGGAAAATATTAGCTCCCCCAACATCAGGCTTTGGGCTACTCACGATGCAGGGGTGTATGTTACGCCACTGAATCAAAGATAATTAGTTGCATTACTTTTCACCCTTGGAGCTGTCATTGCTTGTAGGGAATTTAGGATACATTGTTTTAGAAAAATAGTGTCCATTACTACATCTGATTAGTCCATTCACATCTACATTAGTGAAATTACTACATCTGATTGGCCAACTTTTTTTGCATTTAAAATAACCTTTTCGAGAATATTCTCCCCCTTGTTAACCAAAGAAACTTCTGGAAAAAATATGCAGCTTCTAATTGAGAATTTCCAAACTTTTTATTGACATTAATCCAGTTTTTTTAAAAATTAATTTCTTTATAAAAATTTATCACGAATTTCTAAGTTTATGTTATAGAAGAAACAAAAATTTAATTTTTTATAGTCTCCTTCAAAGGACTCCAGTACACGAAACTTCCAGATTTCAACAAATAAATCCGCAACTGAACGACAGATGGAGCCAGCTGCAAAAGTCCACTCGGGAGCAGGTAATAAAATGCAAATTAGGAGATACAGTTTCTGAGATCTTTTACATGTAGGAGGGGGGGGGGGGTCAGAAAATGCCTGGCCTTGCATGAACTGCCAGGTTTAAAAGTCTTTCCCTCTCGGACAAAAAGATTGCACACCACATAGATAAAATAAAAATTATATTGTTAATATGTGGTGGTTAAAAATACCATCTTAATAACTTGAGAAATAAATTCGATATTACTCTGTCAACAGCTCACAAAGTAATTTATGATAGAAATAAAAACTTCTTTTATAGAATTTTCCGATTGCAAAATCACAATAGGTTTATGGACATGTTTAATTAAAATATGGCGCAAAGTTCTTTGGAATCTCAAATACTAAAAAAAATCTTGAAATGCATATAATTTATTTCGTGTAAAAGATTCACACAGTTATCCATTTTCGAAAATCGTTGCAAGGGAATGGATAATTTAATATAGGCGCCCTCAATGAGGCCGTTTCTCGACCGTGAGTTTGAATATTTCCTATTTGTAGGGTATAGTATCAAATTTTGAATTTGTGTGCAATACAAGTTACATTTTACCACACACTACTCCTCCGATATTTTCCGAATTTTTTAAATAGGGGAAGGATTATATCTATTGATTGGGTATCAACATTAAATAAAGAGATATTCAGTTATCTCACTCCTCCAACCTTGTAATGTTTTTTGATACTCAGTGGCAAATATGTGATTAACTGGATTATAAGTCTTAAAAATTTTGAATCACATGATTTACTTTATATTCAATGAAGAATATTATTTCTATTGTGAACTGAATACGATTTTCTAAGCCAAAGCAGTGTAAGGAAGAGACATTCAATTTCAATGATCTTTATTACAAATGATGGAAAATAGTTAAAAAACCTATTTAAGAATAGCACATTTTCAGAAATATGAAAACACTCATGTGTAGCAGTGTGAAAGTCAGAACACAAAACTAATTCAAGAGAAATTTTGTATGAAAACACAAATTGCATTTCTTATGTGATATCTTGTCAATTTAAAAGCTACTTTGTGAAACATAGTACAGGGTTTGGACCCAAAAGCCTGATCTTGAGTACGTAATGGCATCAGTCAGGCTTTGCCCTTTCCCCTTGCTGCAGCAGGTTTTCCTAAATGTTTGACCAGTGTTGTACAAATTTTACATATATAGGAGGCATTAATGTGTACTTGCTGATTTATCGAGTCGAAGAGTGTTGACTTAAAATGTCCCTTTATTCGACTATATTCACACAAATACAGTTGGAACTTGCAATAGCAAACTTTTTTTTATTAGTTCTAAATGCATATTTTAAACAAGTTTTCCTGAGAAAGATAAAATCTGCTTATATAGTAAGTTGAAAATTTTCCTCTACGATTTTTTTTCTTGGTTTATCAAAGAATGTATTAGGTATTTATGTATTAGAATACCACTCTTTCAAATGCACTGTTTTTAGAGAAACTATGATCAGAGGTCCAACACCAGAAAAACTTTCTCTCATCATTCTTAAAACTCCTTATTAAATTCGAAACAGTGGAATGAATTAGATATTCAATGCCCCCTCCATTCTATTTCCAGACAATGTTTTCGAATTCAGACATGCCAACTTTTGAAAATGACAAAGCATAAAGTAATGATATCAACATTATAAAACACACAATAAACAAGTATTTTTTAAAATGTGAAGAAAATTTCCCAATAAAGATATCTTGATAAAATTTTTACTCTTGCAATAACTTGAATAATACAAATTCACACAATGGTAAATTTAAAAAGACCAGATAATTCACAATACAGATGCTTTAATAAAAGTAATGAAATAAAAAATTTTAGATTATATTTGATATAAATACTTCATCCTTTGACATTTGACGAAATATTGTGCTACAGGGATGGGGAATGAACTTTGAGGAAATGATACTTGAATTTTTATTTGTAATGTACTTTGAAGTTTCCACACAATGAGCAATAATATATCAACCACCATACAAAATGCATGCCAGTACAACAAACGTCACACAATGTATATTTCACTTTTTGAGATGCAACCAAGCAATAACCTTTGAGCACACCAAATGTTTAAAGTCTTGAATTGAAAGCTTTATAAGTAGAATATATATTTGTCTACGAACATCTTAAGGGCTAAATGCAATAACCTTTTGGGATGAAAATAATAAACATGATAAACCCCCCCACCAACTATAAGTTTTTATTTTCTTCACGAAGGTAACTATTTCTTCCTTTGTATTACTTCATAATTATCTGCCATGAATGAAAGCTTCAGAAAGTACATCTCAATTTTTAAAATTCATCCAAATTTGGAATTGAAAAAAATTTCGAATTTTGCATGGTCAGAGTATTATGACCATAATGGGATACAATTTAAATCATTATTACCAACAGATGGCAAATGCTAAAGGACACTGTTTCATGCATTTCATTATATTCTCTTACTGACTAGAAACTAGTATTTTAATCATTGCAAACATTTTCCAAAGAGGAAAACTAGCTAATGGAATATTGTTCTACAAAAAAAAAAAAAAACAGTATTTAATTGGATATCTTCCTTGAAAAAATGATCCAACTTTGAGCAACTGCTATATTTCTCATTAATGATAAAACTTTTGAGTATTCATATGGGCGATTGAGTGAGTGAATATTAGCGCCCCACTGTTCAGCTACATGAGGGCTTTTGGGGACAGTCCGCGTAATTTTGAACCATGGTCAAGTGACGCGGACGACACCTGAGCTGGTACCCCCTCTCCTAACTACCACACCAACAGGAGGATGTTTGAGCCCTCGACAGGTTTAACGTGCATCACACCCCTACATGGCGGGTCTTCAGTGGTACTGGAATCGCACTCATGACACGCTAGCCATGATCCGATGCCTGGACCACTTGGCTACCACGGCCACTTCATATGGGTGATATATAGACCCATGTGGAAAACGCATGTCAGTATGTCTTCCTTTTCTTTTCGGGAGAGTCAATACAATCAAAAAGACTGAGCATACATTTAGTCAATTTCAGTACTGTAAAAAGCGTGCTAAAAATGAGAAATTCTATAGAGCATTTTCAATACCATTGCTGCTAGAAAAAGCTTTTTATTTAATAGAATTAAAATTTTTCTGATATGACAGAAGCTTTGAAACAGAACGATTGTCAAAATTTCTAAAGGATTTCGTATGCCCTAACAGATTTAAAAATTGAAACATTTCACATGCTTAAGTTATAGGTGAAACAGCCAGCTTTTCTTCATGGGATATGGAAAATTGAAACAACAAAAACACCCCATGAATATTGTAACCTGATAATGAACAATCATTTATAGCAGTAATGAAGAAGTATTATTTTATAAGAGGAATGGTGAAGAGCTACTGGGAAGCTTTTGTGTGTGCAAACATGAACATATAGGGGATGAACTAACAGTGATTAATTGTCAAGCATTCAAAAACTACTCTTAACTGAAAAATGGATGACTGCAGATTTGTTGAGAGCTATATCAATGGGACAATGAGAAAATTGCTTTCCCAACTACAACTTTTGGAAGCAACAAGTAAGACCTGAAAAGTCGCCTTTAAGTCTATTGATAGCTATGTGGTTGGAAAAGCAAGGAATCTATCATTTGGCCAGAGATGAGAAGTTTGAAATGTACTTCAGACATTCCTAGCTACAATAGCACTGAATCCAGTGATGCAGTTGTTGGCATTAGGATTTGCAACCTTAATGCAGTGTGTATGTGAAACAATTAACTTTATTCATAGTAATGCCCTCAAACATAGGCAATTTAAAGAATTTTTAGAAGATTTCGATGATCTGCCTTCTGATATTTTTTGATACACAGAGTTAGATTGCTCAGCCGAGGAGTTGCCCTTAAGCGGTTTATGGAACTATTTGATGACATTGTTACATTTTAAAATTGTTTAATTCGATAGCTCTAACACGTAAGTGGACTCAAGAGTCTAACACATATTGTTCATGACACCGTTTTCTTGTGGACTAGCGTTTATTAATTACTCATAACTTCTGTACATTTACATTGGAGTTGCAGGGCATGCACAGTTCAGACAGTGCAATTGAGATTGCGCAGACACAGTTTATACATACATTACTATACTCCGTTTCACCTCAAGTTGGCAGCGTTAGGAAGGGTACGATGACCGAATCACAGCCGCTGCCGGGTTACTCTAGGAGAAGAGTGTGACTAAACGAATAAATATCACCATATTTGGCGAGTGGAAAAAAATGCTCTTGAAAAATTTTTCTTTAAAATTGTAGGAGCTTTTTTTTTTTTGAAAATAGTATAAGCTACTTTTTTAATGGAGATATTTAAGATTAAAGAGAGATTTCAATATGTTTAGAAATATTGATGAATAAACTAGCAAAACTTTTCTCAAACAAAATCTCAATAGTTCTCAACATATTGATAGTAACGTTTTTTAAATGAAAAAATACCGTTAAATTGTAATTCATACTTTCATTAACTTGATTTTTTAAGTGACTTAGGACACTTTCAAAATAAACGACTCATTTTTCTTTAATTTTCATTTATTACATCCGCTTATAAAATATAAATTTCTATCTTGTTTTTTAAGAATTAATCGCCTTTTCTGGGTTATTACTATTTTAAACCCGTTTGTAAAAATTATTCACATTACATGTATAAATGCCGTTTATGTATGTTAACTTAAGATATACAGAAGTATACATTAAAGTTTTGGGATTAATTTTGAAAAAAACTATCAACATTAAAACTTATTAACTCTTATAAAATTTATAGTTTATCTGAAAAAAATATCTCGATGCATTCTTTAAAAATTATGTTACTGACATATGCAAAGTTTATGTATTCAATTTAATATGCGTAACTTTTAAGGAGAAAATAATTTAAAATAATTATTTAACAAAAATTATTTATTTTGAAATTTAGACCTATATTTATTGTAAAAAAGTTACATTAAAAGTTTTTAAAGGGACGATGCTCTTTTATCAGGTATTCCTAAATCAAATTATATATATATGTATATTTAACACTTCATGTAAGAAGCGCTTAGAATCAAAATGAAAGTATAACACAAGAAAAAATTTACATTAAGATACTTCGGGAAAAAGATAAGGAGCTCTTTATATATATAGTGTACATTTTTAAAAACACTGTAAAAAAAAAACGTGAAATTTGATTTACTTAAATAAGGTGTGTGATTTAAAATGTTAAATCAAAAATTAAAATTGTGGAACCATTTGCCTGCGTATTAAATATTATACACACACACACACATGTTTAAAATGTCAAAAAAAAAAAAAAAAAAAAAAAAAAAAAAAAAAAAAAACAAGAACAAAGATAGTAAGCACGAGATATCAAAATAGTACGTATAAACGATAGCAAAGCGAATAGCGTTGATTTGGCGGGAATGCTTAGGTAACTCTGCCAAAGATGTAATTTTAAAAACCGGTTTTTAGCCAAGTGAAGTTTCATCAAGTTGTTGTTTTTCAACTGTATTCGTTCACAGGTATTAAGGAATAAATGCTTTTAAGATGTGATTAACTTAAAATATATCCTTAAAATCACAATTTCAATAATACACGATACTTTTTAACAATTTTCTATGCATTTGCCTTCATTTAAATTCCAAAACAAGTTGGAACTATTTTTCAAGCGGATTGTTACATTTTCTACCCTTCCTAATGCTGCCAACTTAAGGTGAAACGGAGTATACAGACACAACAACACACTCTACTCTTTTAATTACACAGATAGCGCTTCGTGTGCCGTGAACTGACATACCGCCCCACATTGCACTGGTTACACCATGCAATCACTGTATTAATTATTTACACAAAATATATCTAAATTGTTCATCACTTAAATTCCACAAAAGACACTTAAAGAAATGCACTATATCATTGAAAATAAAATAATAAAAAAAACAATTCACTTGAATTGATTAAAACACACAAAAAATAAATTTTATCAACAGTATTTAATCATTTGGCATTGGCAAAACACAAACTTTAGATATGGCTCTTTTACAAGTACTAAATTGAGTTTTCACTTTAAATACACGAATTTTGTTATCGACTCCTAAATAAACTTGAATAATTCTTCCTAATAACCACTTGTATGGTGGCAAATTCTCTTCAATTAAGAGTACTAAATCTCCAACTTTTACATTATTTTTTTCGAACATCCATCTGTTCCTTTGTTGCATATGATTAAGATAATTGCGATGCCAAAATTTCCACATTAATTGCACTATTCTAGTAATTTCCCCCCATTTCTTAAGGTAACTCTCCTTTATATTTATTAAGTTGGGCTCAATAATAGAATTCAAGGATCTATTAATCAAGAAGTGAGCAGGAGTAAGAACTTCAAACTCATTCTCATTAGCAGACAAGGGGCAAAGAGGTTGAAAATTTAACATACCCTCGATTTGAACTATCACAGTTAAAATTTCTTCATAAGTCAAATTTATTCCCCTCATAACTCTTTTTAGATGATATTTAAATGATTTAATAGCAGCCTCCCATAGACCACCAAAGTTGGGGGATCTAGGGGGTATAAACTTCCACTTAATGCCTTCTGCCACTAAGTATCTAGCTAATTGATCATCTGGTTTGCTAACCATTTCATGAAGTTTTTTAATTTCCCTATTAGCTCAAACAAAATTTTTAGCATTATCAGAAAATAATTTTGTACATTTCCCTCTTCGTGCAATAAATCTTTTTAAAGTCGCAATAAATGCATCGGAAGTTAAATCAGACACTACTTCAATGTGTACAGCTTTAAACACAAAACAGATAAATATACAAACATAGATTTTATGCAAACTTCCTTTGCGTTGGCTTTTGTTTTTTATGAAGAAAGGACCACAAAAGTTGACACCCGAGCAGTTAAAAGGGTAGTCAGTGGTTACCCTTTCCTTAGGCAGATTGCCCATTATTTGAGATGTTATAACAGGTTTACATTTAAAACAGATTATACATTTGTGAACAATTTTTCTTTAAAGATTGCGACCATTGAGAGGCCAAAATTTTTCGCGAACATAATTCAAAAGTGAAAAAGCACCAACATGAAAGTATTTGTTATGCAAATATTCAATTATCATACATGACAGTTTATGGATTTTAGGCAAAATAATTTGATGTTTTTGATTAAAAGGAAAATTTGTATTACCTAATCGGCCACCCACTCTAAGCACTCCATCTGAATCCAAAAATCTGTTCTTCAGTTCTGAATTGTACGCATCGTTTTTTCCACTATGTTCACAGGTTTGTTCGGATAATCACTGCCAGATAGAAACTCTGGACCGTTCCACCACATTTCTTGGTTCAGAAATTTGTCAGGATCTACTCCACGAGAAATCAAATCTGCAGGATTCTGGTTGGATGGCACATGTTTCCATTGCCGTACAGGGAACAAATCTTGAAGCTTAGCAATTCTATTCTGCACAATTGGTTTAAGGTCCATCGGTTCTTTTTGTAGCCAAGACAACACTATCATTGACACGTCTTTGGATATTGATGTTATTTAGGCTCTCTAGCCCAATTAACAACTGGTGCCATTCATCATACACTTTCTTTGGGAGTGGATCTTTCCAGTCAATACTAAGTCTCCAAAGCCTCTGCATAAACATCTTGGCGTTGGACACCACAGGTTCCACAAGACCCAGAGGATCAAACAGTCTCGCAATAGTTGACAAAACGCTTCTCTTTGTATACGAATCACTAAGTATCACGTCAACTTTAAACGAAAAAGTGTCTCTTCCTGGGTCCCAGGACACACCTAAGGTTTTGGTCTCATTTGGTTTAGAAAAATCGTAGATTCCATTTATACTCTGCGAAAGTTCAGGATGATTTCATGCAATTCCATGCCTGCACTTTTCAAAATTTCAATTAACTGATATCGTAGCTCCTTAGCCTGTTCTAAGGTGTCCGCCCCGCATAACGCATCGTCCATGTAGAAATTGCTACGAAGGACTGGTGCTGCTATCGGGAATTTATTTTCTTCATCATAGGACAATTGTTTCAATGTTTGTTGCGCTAAGTATGGGGGCACTGGTCGTCCCGTACGTGACTGTTTGAAGCTCATATGTTTTTACTCGGTCGTGTTTATTGTCCTTCCACAATATTTGTTGCAGACAGCGTTGTTCGGAATCAATTAGGATCATTCGATACATTTTTTTAATGTCCGCAGTCAGTGCATATCTGTAAGTACGAAATCTAATCATCTGGGCATATAAGTCATCTTGGATGACTCCTCCATTGTACTGAATCTCATTTAGTGATAATCCATTATCTGTAGGACTAGACGCATTGTAGACCACTCTCACCTTAGTAGTACTTTTTTCGGGTCTATAGACGCCATGATGAGGTAAGAAATAGTTCATCTTCGAATTATTTTCTTCTACCTTCACTTCTTTCATATTCTTGCATGAGTTCTCTATACAATTTTAGATATTGTGGATCCCTTTCCAATCTAAGCCACCATGCATGTAATTGTTTGAGAGCAATGCCCCTGGAATTCCCTAAACAATTTGGATCACCCTTAAGGGGCATTTTAACTATGTACCGTCCCTCCTCGTTTCTAGAATGTGTTTTCATAAAGTGTTCCTCACATAAACTAGCCTCATTACTTTTTGTTTGCACTATCTCCACATTTTCTACTTCCCAAAATTTTTGCAGCGTTTTATTTAAATCCTCGTCTCTAACTAAACCGCAATGAACTTTAGTTTCATTAAATGAATTTACATTACCACTTACAACATAACCAAAAACAGTGTTTTGTAAAATTAGATCTGAATTTTTAATCTTAAATTTTTCCGGTCTCAATAGTTCAAAAAATATTTCTGCACCTAACAACATGTCTATTTTATCTGGAATATTAAAACGTTCATCAGCTAACTCCACTATATCTAATAATTAACACTAGTATTAAACATATTACTTGGAATAAAATCTGTGATTTTCTTAACTACTAACATATTTAAATCCTTCACGAATGTATTATTTTTATTTGAAATTGTCGTTTTAACGCAACCGTTAACAATCATAGATGCATCATTTAAACATGAGATCAAAGTATTAATCTTTTCACTTGTAATTTATTGGCGCACTCCTTAGTTATAAGACAAACCATACTGCCTCCATCTAACAAACACCTACATTCATGCCAATTCGAATATTTATCCTTAATTAATACGCGAGCTGTGCTCAGTAAGCAGCTTTTAATTTTGTTATGACTAAATGTAGTCGCCACGATTTCTTGCTTGTTTATATTTGAATTAGGAACGAATGGAGGGGCAGAAGAATTAAAAGATATCGTTTGTGATCTCTCTTCAAGGACCGAAGGAGGATTTGGGGAACTTTTTATTTCTCTTTGAAAATGAAGCAATTTATTATGCAGCTTCTTACAAATTATGCAATTTCTAGAGCGACACTGTTTTACACAACATTCCCTGGGATAGACATTTAAAGCACATTTTATTGTTTTTAACAAAATCTACTCTTCCATTTATCGAAAAACCTTTAAACTGAGGCAAAATTGCAAAGCATGTGCTTCATTTTTACACAACACACATTTTTAACTCTTTATTTCAGAAAAAAATACGCTTGAAACTCCTCTCTGACTTCGCGAGCTGTTATATCTCTGATGTTTATTGAACTCAAATAGTTTATTTTCATTTCCTGTGAAGGACCTGGAAAATGTATTAGACTCGCTTTTAAATTTACCTTTAGAAGATAAATAAATATCACATTCTCGCCCTAACTCGTGGAGTTTAAAAAATGTTTCTCCTTGTTTTACATTAATATGAGTCAATAATTCTCTTTCAAGAGTGCTCATCATTTTATCCGCAACAATTAATTCACATACTGACTTAACTTCATTAACATTTCGTAACTGACAGTAATACTCAAATGTTGCACTTAACCTAGACGCAAATTGAACATAACTCTCTGAATTTAATTTTTGAGTTTTACGAAAATTATTATAGCATTCTTGCGGTGTAGGCTGAAATTCTTTCAAAACTAAATTTTTTAGTTTTTCATAACTGCGCAATTCTTCCTCTGACACATAAATCATTAAGTTATTCGCTCTCTCTCCTAAGATATTTAAAAGAATTTCCGATTTCCATTCTTCGGGAACCTCTTTCGGTTTGAATGCTTTCTCTAATGACTGAAAAAATAAATTATATGACTCAACACGCAAGGGTACAGAGATAGTTAATGTTTTTACACTTTTTATTAATGTTTCGATACCAATATTGTTACATGTTTCGGTGGCGCTCACTGTTGAAAGTGAAGAATCATGTGTTAAATCTTTCCGAATATTAGCAAGCTCTAATTGCTTCTCTAACTGCGCTAACTTAATTTTCTCCAACTCTAAATTTGCTTCACTTTCTGACCGCTTATGCGCTAATTTAATTTTTTTTAACTCTAAATTTAATTCACTCGCAGATTTTTTAATTCTCGTTTCTTCAACGGCATAGTCAATAACAGTTTTAACTAATTCTGTGTCTGTATTAAACACTTCACTTACTTTCAATCAAAATTTTCAAATCAAGAACTTTTGCATTATCTGGCAAAGTTAGTTTTAATTCCTCCGCCCGACAAGTTTTAACTCGTCTTTCTTCAACTCAGCAATTAAAATTCTCACAAAAATTCAAAGAACATTGCTCTCACCTCACAGGCTGTTTACACAAATCACTGTTTGCCACACTTGGCTTTTCACTTAGTCTTTTTTTTAAATCCATTAGCTCTTCTCTGGCCTCGTAAGGACCAATGTTTAATTCGATAGCTCTAACACGTAAGTGGACTCAAGAGTCTCTAACACATATTGTTCATGACACCGTTTTCTTGTGGACTAGCATTTATTAATTACTCATAACTTCTGTACATTTACATTGGAGCTGCAGGGCATGCGCAATTGGGATTGCGCAGACACAGCTTATACATACATTACTACAGACACAACAACACACTCTACTCTTTTAATTACACAGATAGCGCTTCGTGTGCCGTGAACTGACAAAAGTGACTGGTAGAAATACTAGAAGGCTAAAAGAAGCAAGTTTCCAGTGTGATTTGGCTTTTCTCACAGACATAACAGGCCATTTGAAGGACTTAAACACAAAGCTACAAGGAAAGAATCAATTCATTTTTCAATTGATAAATAACGTAAAGGCATGAAAACAAAAATTATGTTTATTTCAAAACCAGCTGCAAACTAAAAATTTTGCACACTTTCCCGACTGCCAAAAAAATTTCCACACATGAAGATGTAGTATGAGTAACAAATTCAAATCTTGTGCAATGCATTTGATGATCGGTTTTTAGATTTAAAAAAGTGCCAAACAAAAATTGATGTTTTTTCTTCTCCATTTTCTGTTGATATAAATCTAGTGAATGAGAGTATGCAGTTAGCCTTAATTGATTTACAGAATTTTACGTTATCAAAAATCATTTCAAAGAAAAATTGATATTAGAGCTTTATAAAAACTTACCCGAGGACTTTTCGTACTTAAAGCAAAATGCAGCTGCGTGCACCACTTTCTTTGGCAACCCTTACATTTGTGAGCAAACTTTCTCACTAATGAATTTAAACAAATCAAAAATAAGAAATAGAATAGAAGATGAGAACCTTTCTTCTGTTCTTGTATCGTCACAACAAGTCTTAAGCCCGACGTAAAATCAATAACTTCAATTATTCAGTTCCAGCCATCTCATTAAATTTTACAAATTTTAAGTACTAATTTTTTCCCCAAAATTTAAATTGTGTTCTCTGCATAATGAGCAAGACTTTTCCTCTAATATATAATTTCAAGTTTGCCATCTTTTTAGCAGGAATCGTATTTTAGCTAAAGTATTTAAATCATTCCGAAAGTGTTTGTGTTCCATCCATTTATCAACTGTATAATGTGTACCCGAGTAAGTAATAATTGTGATAAATGTGTATTGTCATAAAACAGTGTTTTCTCGTTTAGAATATATTTGCCATCGCGTATTACTTTGGGCCTCCCTCCTAAGAAGGTTGTGCATCTCTGGTGATGAGCTACTGGGAAGCTTTTGTGTGTGCAAACATGAACATATAGGGGATGAACTAACAGTGATTAATTGTCAAGCATTCAAAAACTACTCTTAACTGAAAAATGGATGACTGCAGATTTGTTGAGAGCTACATCAATGGGACAATGAGAAAATTGCACTCCCAACTACAGAAGCATTTTTTCAAAAAGTTGGAAAATGATCAGCAACTACAACTTTTGGAAGCAACCAGTTAGACCTGAAAAGTCGCCTTTAAGTCTATTGATAGCTATGTGGTTGGAAAAGCAAGGAATCTATCATTTGGCCAGAGATGAAAAGTTTGAAATGTACTTCAGACATTCCTAGCTACAATAGCACTGAAACCAGTGATGCAGTTGTTTGCAATGATTCCTCGCTTTCGGAAGAAATTGAAATATCAGATCCCTTTAATCTCCCAAGTGAAAATCTGAACACTTATTTTTCTTAAGATATTAAAAATACTATTTCAAAATATACCTTTCTAATATTAAAGTAGGGAAGGGGGAGGGGAAGGAAGAAAGAACATTTTTTAGAAATCAAATGTTATATCAAGAGTTACGTGACCGCTCACTAACAATTTTCATTTATAATAAGCATTGATGTAAGCCATATTTTACTAACAAACTATTAAAAAAATTTGACATAAATATTAATTATAAGACTTATTAATTATATTGACTTATAAATATTATGAACACAACATTTTACAAGTATTTGAAAATGAGTTAGATACTGTTATACTACCATTTTCTGAAGTATAGATTCTGTTAAAATTTTTTACAATCTACAGTTACACAAATTTTCTAATATAAATAAAACCTATTTTCTTTAAAAAAAAAAGTTAAAAACCTATTGATTTACTGAAGGAAAATGACAAGGGTTTCGCCTATAAAATCCCTCATTTTTCTGCATCTCAACACCTTGTGAAACTCATTACTCGCTTTTTTAAAAAAAAAAATATATGAAATGAAAATTCTCAATATAAGGTTATGAAAATCAAACATTGGTCAAAAATTACTATTATAAGCGACTAGTGATAGAACTAGATATCATTTGGAGGGAGAAAAAACGTGTAACGATATTAATAATTTGACACAGGAAAGTTGAATAAAATCATACTTTTAACTGTTTTCTTCACCCCCCACCCAGATTTAATTTATAAAGTTAAATTTCAGTTCTTTATAAAATTAGTTCAAATTTGATAAGTAAAAATCTTCAACCCATAACTTCTGACCTCTAGAAAATTTATTACATGAAAAAGTTTTAAATACTTTGAAGCTATTCTGCTACTAGCAGCAATAACAATCAGCAAAACTAGACAGATTTGATCATGGTAAGCAGCATATGCACTATCTGGATCCTATAGTATTATTTGCTAACAATTCTTTGTAGAAATGCAGGTTTTTCAAAAATTTTAATTTCATATCTCGAATTTAAGTAATATTTCACAGTTTAGTATACATAACAAAGTATTTCAAATCTCACATAAACATATACTATTAAATGATTTATAGAAACGAAAAATTTACAATTGATTTCAAAATGAATGCTAGCAAAACGTCTTTGTAATCTTACTTTAAATCAGCTTGCTTGTGTGTGGGTAACATAACTAGCCTGTAAAAATCTACTTCACCCAAATTCTTTTATTTTTTGTGTATTCTTTGTTCCAAAAAAATTTAAATCAATAACCTGAATAAAATATATAGAAATTTTGTACAAGAGTGTTAATAATGTATCACTTCAAATACAGCAGGAATAGGTGAACTAAACATTTTAATGAATAACACAATACAAATACATACAAGTTTTTTTTTATTGTAAAAGCCTGGAGTACATACACCTAGTATTTGTCCATGCTTGTTACACCTAAAAGAAAAAATAAAAGTTTTAGTTAAAACAAATATAATTAAATATCAAAGAAAGAAGAGAAGAAAAGAAAGAAAAACAAGCAGAAGAGAAAGCAGCACCAGTACCATGAACTCCCAAGATGTTCAGAGCATCATTAATGTTTCTGGAAAAATAATATTGAAATAAATAAAAGCGTAACTGTTCGCCAGTTAATTGGTTAACCATGCCGTTAGTTCCACTCAGGTAGTTGCAGACTCAGGCAATTATATGAAGAATGATTAACGTAACCTAACACCTTAATGTTCACACGCGAATTAATTCGCTCGGGCTAAGCATAAGTATGTATTAAGGTGTTGAATTCTACTAAATATATTAATGAGGTCGGAGTTAAAATCATGCATAAGGACCTTTCTTCTTGCAGGAAGTAAATTATTCAGAAATGAATACAATCTTTTTAATTATAAAATGAAATAGAAAGATAAAAGAAAATCATGAAATATTTTCACACTAAAACATTAAATTTTAGTTTAATTCATTTACCATCAAGCATGCAAACTTATTTGTTCATACAATAGAAAAAAATTTAAAAGAGAAGGTTAACATTTTTAATATTAATTTTCAAGTAAATAATTCAATATTGCATTCAACAATACTAAATAAACAAAAGTAATAAAAACAAAAGATAGATAAACTATTAAGAAACTTTCAAAAGACAAAAAGTTCTAAAACATCCAATACAATACTTATTCATAAAGAGAAATAAAAAATTCACCTTCTTTCCTGCTGCTGCACCCACTTTAGCTTTCTTTGTACCTCTTACTTTCTTCATTCTATTTTTCCTTTCTTTCCTTTGTTTTCTACCTGTTTTGGTCCTTTCACCGAAACCATTCTAAACAGATTAAAGGTAGTTAGTAATAATTTTAATACATTCAAGGTTCATTATAAACAAGTTTTGAAAGTTATGTATTCATTTAATTCTTAAAATACCAGGTCAAAGAACAAATAAAAATTTATTAAAAAATACACAGAAAAAAAAGTATATATATATATATATATATATTTGAATTGTAGAAATGGAGGGGGGAAACCCCTACCCACTGTACATTTTTTGGTTACTTAGTACATGAATTAATTTCTTTGTGTTATCTGTTGCATGGAATATCTGAATATATCCTAAATGCTTTCGCCAATCACTTCCTACTCACAATTTCAGTTTTTTACCCATCCATCCAACTAAAAGGAAATCATCCATCAGGATTAGTTCCTTTTAAAGAATAGCCATGAAGAGATTGCTGGTGAAGTGAGATTTTGCAACCTATTGTTTCTATGCATAAGATTATCATGGCACATTATATGAAGAAACATGAAATGTGCCATAATCTTATGTATAGAAACAATAGGTTGCGAAATCTCACTTCACCAGCAATCTCTTCATGGCTATTCTTTAAAAGGAACTAATCCTGATGGATGATTTCCTTTTAGTTGGATGGACGGGTAAAAAACTGTGTGAAATTGTGAAAAGAGAAAGGGAAAAAAAAGTGTTATACAGAAAATATACATTAAAAAAAATGCAGTTTTGAAGAAGAGGCACATGTTACGACGGTGAGTGTAACATGCAGGAATATACTGTATTTGAAAGTGGTTTTGATACCATTTAACATCAAGAACAAAAAAAGGATCAAAGCAAAGCAAAGGAATTTCACAAACACTCCATCTATCACATGTTATTGTAAGATGGGAGATTTTATTCCAGGCTTGTGTGTTGTACAGTTTCAACTGAGACTCAGTCAAAACAAGTTTTCAAATCTTTACAGTATAAGACTGAAGGATCTCCTTACAAAGATTATGATAAATTTTAAAAATTATAATTAACTTAAAGATTATGATTTGAATAAAAATTTGGAATGGACGCAGGATTAGCTTGACACATGCAATGATTTTCACATACAATCGATACCTGAATAATATATAACAGTACAAGATGGAATGGTACAGCTAAAAATATTCCTCTACCAAAAAGTGTACGAACAAAGTATCATATTTTAACTATTTATCTAGTGTAAAGAAACCACATTGTTATTTAAAAACACCACATAGAAATTTTGGATGACAAATGCTTACTTTAATTAAGTCAATTAACATTTGCATTTTAATGGTTCTTTTTCAGAAGAATTTATAATGGCATGGAGAGACAAGCAGGAAACCAAGAAAATCCATAGATAGAAATATGTCCTTAAAAAGATTTTTTGGATATTATTTAACGTGTTCTACAAGAGGTGACAGAAAAATATAAAGATCTTGTTCAGAGTTCAATAAACATATGAAATGCAGAAATGTTAACCATACTTTTAATAAATATTTATGCACTAATAAGTGGGATTCTTTATAGATTTTATAAAAGTTTCCATCAATGTTTACTTAACTGACCGGAACATCTGATCATACATGTAAGTGCCCAAGGTCATGAAAACTGAGATGGGCTGTTGCCCCAACGAGTTTAGTTTAGGTAGTGGTAAAGAAGTATGTGTGCTGATGGGTTGAACAAGATAGGTTTGAAAACCTGTCTCTCAGATTATATATTTCAGTTCTCAAGTACAAATTTTACAGTTAGCCTTTAAAAAAAAATTGACTTATTTCAGATATACCTTGATGTTACTGTAAAATGAAATTTCAAACAGTAACACTAAAATACCTTAACTTTATTTTAAATACTTTCACTACTGAACATTATAAATAATATCTAAAACTTATTCATAGAGCAATTTCTATGTATGATGTGACTAAATGTTTAATATTATGATAATACAATTAAACATTTTTAATTTTAGTAAATAGTATACATACACATGTAATTTTATAAATAAAAAAAATCATTCTTCACTACTTTAGACAATTAATGTAGCTTACATCAAATCTAAATTTTCACAAATCTTAATATAATTGAAGTCTGCATTATTTAATACTTGCACTAGAAAGTCCACTGAGAAATGTGTCCCATTAACTGCAACTTAAGGGATAAAGTATTTTTGCACCTTCATAAAAACTTAAACATTGCCAGGAATTATTAAATTGAAAAATATGAACTATACTGATTTCCAATAGCAATTATGCTCCACACAAGAGAAAAAAAAATCAAACATTCCTGTTTGGAATATGGGGTTCCCAGAGTAAAAAACTTCCACCACAAAAGTGAGGAAAAATAATTCCATTAATAATATGGAGGATGAACTGATGCATTATTTTTCTCAGTTGATATTAGCTCATGGTATTATTAGAGAAATCAAAATTCATTGAAAATTCTTCTGTTATGAAAACTTAGCAATTTTTAAAGCTTTAATTTAGTATACAAAAATGTGGACTATACATTATATCTTAGAATGTTAGACAAAAGAGATTAACTTATTTATAACACTAGCATTAATATTTTATTATTTGAGAAAAATATATGAACATAATAGCAAAAACTGATTAAATATTTTTCAACTTTTCTAAAAAAATTAACATTTTTTCACAAAAGTAACATGCTTTTTAAAATTGCTTCAAAGGACTTATTTTCTACCATTTGCATAAGAATTCATCACAGGTAAAATTAAATCTGAACTCCCGCAAATATATTATAAACAAGACTTAATTTACTACAATTAAAAGTATAAAGATTGGAAGTTTACATTTATTTATTAAAACTTTAAAGTAACCTGAAATAAAAAAGCATATTCTTACCCTAATTAGACGATACTTTGGTTCAAATTTCTTTGCAAAATCTAATGTGTCGTATATTAAAGCAAATCCTGTAGTTTTGCCACCTCCAAACTGTGTTTGGAAGCCATAGCAAAATACAACATCTGGTGTAGTTTTGTATAATTTTGCTAACTTTTCTCTAACTTCCGTTTTAGATACTGTACCCTTTCCAGGATGAACAATATCTACAACCTAAAAAGAAATTAATTTTATTACAATGCCCGACCTATTTCTTTATACATTACACAAAATGACAACAATCAAATAAAACTGTAATATGCACATGAAACACACAATTCTAATACAAAGCAAATTAAAGAAAAATGAAATCAATGTATATGAATTTTTATAGTAAAAAGTTCGATATAAGAAAAAAATTAGCAGTTACAAAAATAAAACAAGACGTAAACATGTACATATACAAATATTATTTGAAATTCTTCTATTTACTAGAACTACACCTTCCCTGTTTAAGACGGTCTATGTCTTTCAGAGAGAAAATTTTGCTAATTTCCATACAGTCAAACCTCTATTTTACAAATTTCTCCATTTTGTGAACTTCTCCCTGGAACCAAGAACATTTAATTATTTTCATTGTAAAATAACCTCCTTATAGTGAAGTGCATCTTTTCCCTCCTTTTTTAAAAAAATCATTTCAAGACAGTTTTCAAACATAAACTCAAATTAAACAGATTTTTTTTATCAGTAGTTAAAATTTTAAGGATGCATGTCGTAGTGTATGCTGAAAATTACTGGTTACAAAATAATGCATATTTAAATTTACTTAGAGGCTTTAAAATTAATATAAAATTTTTTAAAGTTGAAGATACAGTGCATTCTTGGACAATGTTTTCCCCGCAGATTTGTTTTTGATGGGAAGATACATAAAACAGTTATTAATTTTCAAGAAAGGAATTACCCTTTTCAAATAATGCATAATGTTTAGCAAATTAAAATTTGTTTTACAAGGTTTCTTAAGTTTTCGAAAAGATGAATCCCGTAACAAGTTTTTTCCAGGGTTTAGACTTGGCTAAATAGAGGTTGATTCTGACCCTAGTTATTTTAATATCTTTTTCCATATACAGTCGACTCTCGATAATTCGAAGTTGGTGGGATCAATAAAAAACTCCCAAAATATATATGAGGTAAAATTTTTTCTATAACAGTTCAATTTTAAACTATGTAATAAAACAACAATTGTACAATATTATTTTAAAGTGTTTTTTAAAAATACATATATTACACAGAAGTTATAAGTCTTGTATTGAAAGAATACATTTATGTAATAATTCTCTAACAGGACTCTTTCACGCATTACACCGAATCTTTCATTCCTAAATGGAAATAAAATAGTTTTTTCCTCACACTACTCCCCCCCAACCCCATTGGTTCTTCATGACAGGGTCCAGTCTGGCCCATGATCTATTTGGTGCCTCATGCTATAAGTTACACAGATGAGCCATAAATCATCATGTCAGTGAGACGCAAAATACACAACCGTACGAATATCTTTTTCATAATAGTGGAGCATCCTTACTGAGCACGTGTGGCAAGGTCACATGTTAAACAAAAGATATGGACGGCTGGCAACAAGCACGAACAGAACTGTCCACTTGAAGAATGAAAGCAATTAGTGTCTTTTTGCCTGAGGAACCAAGAAACACAAAGGGGAAGCAGAATGATGGTCATCAAAGGGCTACGTTACAGACGAGACAATACATGTTAGTGTTCAAATTGTTGAGAGTTTTATAAGTGAACTTTGAATTATTACTTATTGTAGTGTGGCCAAGCCAGCCACAAAATTTACTTTGAAATATCGAGTACACCAAAACATTGTTTTAATCAAAAGAATGATATTGACCTTTCCACAATACTAGAGGCAAATCTTCGGGAGGAATCTTCATTCCCTCCTCTTTCCATGGCTGTGATTTGCAATTACTGCTAAAGTCTAGTGTCTGCAGAATCTCGGTAGGGGTAAAAAATAATGACCTTGTTTCTCAGTTCAAAATCATTAAGCAAACGGGCACAGACACTGATAAATCTGAAAGTTGAATGTCAAAATGCAGGAAAAAGGGCCTTTGTTTCAGAATATACTCTTTATAACCCCCTTTGAATAAACTGGATATTTCCAATCTTTTGACAACAAAACCATTTTGAGATTTTAATGCTCAATCTAAGCTGTGGGGCTATAGCAATTCTAATTTTACAGGGAAAGAGGACCTTAATTCTTGTTCTCTTAAAATTATTTATAAAACCTCTGACTCTCTCTCTTCCCTACCTTTCTCCACTATAATAGAACTTTATCCAATCCAGACCTTTTTGTATCTACTTACCTTGAGCAATTTGCCAAAAGATCAGTGATGGAAGACTCTGGGTCTGGCCATAGGCAATTTGTTGCCATTACTACAATTACCAATTTTAAAACCCAAGATACGAAGAAAAGCATAAAAAAAGTGTAATTGAATTTTCAAAAGGATGTTGCGGCTTGGTGCAGACAAGAAAAAGATAAGAAAATTAAAAGATTCTTTTACAAAAAAGCAAGTCTTTTGAAAATTTTATAAACAACCTAAATTTTAGGGATAACAATTTTTAAACGCCTAAGACAATATCCAAAATGAGACTGATATAGCGAATGAGTTTTGTAGATTCTAATCATTATCCTTTTGCATGGAACAAATCAAGGATTATCAAGACAAATTGTAAACCAACAGTAAATGATCATGTTTCTAACATGGACATTGTTTCGGCTCCTTTTACAGATCTATAATCTGACTCATCTTTGAAGAAATTTGAAAAAGTCCACAGAAGACAGAAAGTATTCCAAATTTCTGAAGTATATGGTGAATTCTGATAAAAACTTCTATGGATTTACAATATTTGGAAGATAGACATTGTTTCAGAGAGTTGGAAGAGTACTTTAGTCATACCAATTTTAAAGTGGTAAATGTCTAGATTCTCTGCAAAACTTTACGCCTATATCTTAGACCAGCACAGTCACTAAATTATGGAGAGTATGGCAAACACGAGACTCAATTGGTACTTGGAGATTGAGTTTTTATGCCAGAAACAGGCAGGTTATTGAAGAAACCCACAGCTGATTGAGTTGCTCATCTCAGCCAGGGTAACAAAGATGCTATTGATTATAGAAATGAATTGACAGCTGTATTTGTAGACTTTAAATTAGCATGCAACTCTGCCTGGAGAGAATTGCTGACACAAAACCTTTTCTTTTGGTAATAATTCAAATATGTTAAGTTGGTTTCGTGAGTATTCCTTGGTAGAGGAAGCTGTGAAGTTTGTTTTGGGAAGAGTCAAGAGTTATAGCATCCCCAGGGATTTATTACCAGTTCTTCCCTATTCAACATCTACATAAATGACATCCATACACTAAAATCAACTTCAAAGTAATCCTAATGTATTACACATCAAGGTATAAATTATTTACATTATTTTAGGCATTCATCACACACAATTAGTACAAATGTGTTACTTTTGCTGAGCAGAGATCAGCTTAGAAAGGTGTTTTCAAAAATAGATCCACAAGAGTTACGGGACATTATAAATAAATAAAAAAACCCTTTTTTATCAGCTATTGGATCTACAGACTTAAAATTTAATGAATATGATAAAATTTAATCACATAAAAATAACTCATTAAAAACTTCTTAATCCTTCAATTTGTATTGTTTAATTTTTTAAATTCAGCCATGCAAAGAACGGGTGCATCAGCTAGTATATATATTGATAAACATATGAAATTGTTAGAGAGCACCTTATATAATTTTGATGTACTCTTTTGATAAAATCAAAAAGTATGTGATTAAATCTGAAACAAAAATGCACGAGTAATTCTGAACTAATTTTCAACAAATATAATACTGATTTCAATCTGGAGTTAAGTAAAAATGCTTTGCTACTATCCTGCACTTGATAAATTAATATTTGAAATAAAAAGAGGTTTTGTCAAAAGAAATAATCAAAGTACATTGTGTTCTACTGTCATAAAAACAAAGCTACTAACAAAATCAAGAGGCTTGGGAGCACAGATGAAGAGAAACCAAAATTACCTTAAATTGGATAACAATTCATAAAACCAATTTCTTGTGTTTTGAGTTTGATAAAGTTGTAAAATAAAATCTGAAGCTATGAATTTTAATAATTGGATCAATTTTCCTTATTCTAAATGTCCCTTGATCTTAGAGTCTATCGCCCCATTAATCCTCATGTTGTGGCCAGCGTGAAAAAAGGTTGAGTACCCCTGAGAACAGTCCAATAGGGAAGAGATATTGCATCACTTAATGTAATTTTAAGGAATGGAAAAAGGGATCACAAATTTTCATTAGTCTTAGTGTCATAATTTTAGATTTCGCATACACTTCAGATAATATGCAAGTATAGGTTGTATGTAGCCTCCTGGAGTTATGGCTTTCTAAAATGGGAAGGGATATAATACCAATGTTGCACTATTAAGCTGCACAAGGGCTATTGAGATTGACCTTATTAATTTTGAACAATGGTCAAGTGACAAAGGAAGAGATGAATAAAACCATTAAAAACTCAATATAGTCAAGCATTCTCAATGAGCATAACCAATGCACATTCAGAGCATGTACATGTGTTTCACATCAACGAATGCATTCAAAGAGTGACTTTTATTTTACATTCACTTTCCCACACAATCCATGCTTCCATTTTAAAGCAAATAGTAAAAATAAAAAATGGTATGAAATAAAAATAGGATTTTCCAGTCCCTAAATATTCCACTATTAGTGACAGAGGACTACATTAAAAGAAAGAAAAATGATACCACCAAGAAGTAATGATGCACCCAGAAAAAGATGTCAACAGCAAATGTCAAGAAACAGCTATGTGCTACAGATTTCTGTAACTTTTAGGACTAAGACACTAACAGGACACACAGTTGTACTTATAAAATGCAACATGCTGTACATCAAAGGTGCTCAACTCAAAGGCTGACTTGAGCCAAATAAACACAGTTCAAATTACAGCAGGAAAAAACAACCCTATAAACGTAAGTTTATTTTACATAAAACATAATAAACATACATATGAAAAAAATTTAACATGTTCGTCCTGACACCTTGACATCTTTTTTCTGCTACTATCTTTCCTATTTCAGGAGAAATTCCGATATTTTATAATGTATTATTATGTGCCAATATATTGACCGGGCCACATGTGACCCATTTGAAACCCCTGCTTTATGTTCAACATATAACACAAAAACAATGATAAAAATACAAATAGGAAGTACAGATTACAACTGAGAAAAAAGTTAGGTTTAAAGAGTAATCAGTGACAAGTCTAGCTTAGGCAGCAAATTCAAAATCGGTTTGCTTTTTTATCAACTGTATGTTCAAATTTTAATGCTTCTTTTCTTGCTTTGTCAATATTAAAAGAATAGAATTATTTTTTAAAATAATTCAAAATATCTCACAAATAGGTACTAAAAATATCGTACAATTAGTTGGTATACCAAAATAAATCTATACATTTGATTCCTGCTTAAATTTAGTTTGAATCCATTATTACTGTTTGTAGTATTATATATAAGGGCATCAAATTAACTTAAACTTTGGGCTCCATTTAACCTAAATTCATCTCTTGAGAGCAATTAAAGGTCTTTAGAAACAATCTTTATAAATGAAAACATTAACCCAACAGGAGTAACAATTTTTTCAGAAATTCGTTTTCATTTCAAGGATTTAATAGTAGCATGGCTGAATAGGTGTGCAAAATCACGACTTATTAATCCATTAAATTACATCTAGAATGAAACAGAATGCTCTCAGATTTTAGTGCAAGAACAATTTCAATCCAACAAACTGTTTATTTACTCATGTTCATTCTGCTAAATATTCTGAAAAATACAGCCGAGAAATATTATTTACTCTTTACTAAGATTAACAGCAAAAGAAGATACATAATACAGTGATGTAAGGTCATAGGTTTGATTTAGGGCGTATTTTTTCCATTTCGCCAGTGATAAAGTCGCAAAAATGACACAATCGCCAAACAAATTCAATCATGTCATAGCTTTTCTGTCTTTTTCACAATACATCAAAAATGGATGAAAAAACCAATAAGAAATAATTACATTTTTATATGTGTATATAGTGTGTACTCTGTAAAGGCTGGTTGGCAAGATCTGCGTCGGAGAAACGGTAATTTATCTGAAGAAAGATTAAATTTTTCATTAACACGACAAGGAAAGAATAATAGAGCCTCATATTAAGAGATCCACTAAAAAGAGTAGTAGGTACTACAATCTAGATTATGATGTCAAATATGTTAGTTTAAAACAGGGCCTCAAACCGTAATTTTTTTTGTTCCAATTCAACAACAAAAAAAATTACCAGTTCAGTTCAATTTTGAATGCATACTTTTTTACATGTTTTTATATGTATTAAAAATATTATTCTTTTATAAACAAAACATGAAAAGCAATGATAGTTATATGGTTGACATTTCAGTTCCAGCTTGAAGCCATGGTTCAAGAGCCAACATTAACTTTTAGATTTGATGCCTTGGGTGAGTGAATATCATATAACATAGCCTTATTCAGCTACATGAGGGCTTTTAGAAGCCTTGAGTTATGATACATATAAATATGAAAATAAACCAATCACTTTTCAGAATTCATTTGACAAAAAATTAGTAATGGTTGCTTCATTCTCGATGCTTTTAAAGATGTTTCTGCATAAAAAAAAATTCTATGCATGGTAATTTTTTTAAAATCACATCATAATAAGCTCCAAAATTGTATTTCACATCAATATATTGCCAATATGCAATATATATATAGACAGTTATGCAACCTATTATAATCTGCAGAAAAAGGTCATTTTTGTGAAGCAACATCAAATACTTCAAACAAAAGCAAATAAATAATGTTCAAAAGGTACCTTATAATGAGATTTTAAATAACATAGCAATAGAAAGAATACTAAATCATCCTAGCAACATTTATAATATATGCTAATAAAACATATTGAGACCTTAACCTTCTGTTATATCACAAATGCAATTTACACATAAAAATCAAATATTAACACGATCAATTAAAAACGGAAAAAAATTTCATTACACAAAAACTAAAAGTGAGTATATTTACCATTTGTTTTCGACACAAGAGTCGATTTGACATGAATTTTTTCGTTCGCAGGGATACAGTATTTTCAGTCTGGAAAGATATTTCAATATATTACGTTACAGTAATCTCTTATTTTAAGAAAAAACATACATTGCACAGATCACTTGACATATATAACATTTACAGCATGTTATTTAATACTAAATATGATCTGAATCCCTTTAATAATATAAAAATCATGATATTCAATTTTTAAAACGAACGTTACTTGTGATTAATGACACACAATAATTATTTGTAGATGGATGGAATTAGATTTCGCTTACCATATTTAATTTCCCGTATTTTCCACCGCTTCAAATATAATTTACACTATAGGCTCACCATTACACGAGTGAGTTGAGGTGTTGATTTACGATCATGTTGCCAAATTTTAGTAAAGTAATGTAGGTTATCCAAGAAATTTGAAATGAAGGCTTTGTAAGTGCACACTTTGGAATTGAGGAATAAAAAAAAAACACAGTTATATTTAAAATTATTAATAAATCATCAAAAATTTATTTACAGTCATTGAAAATAATGTTATGATAAATTCAAATAAAAAAAGCTGTAGCTCTTATCTGAACAGAAACAGTAAATGGACAATTTTAAAGTTCCATACCTTCAGGATTTATGTCTCTATAGAAAATCTTCTCCTCTAATGGAAATGAAAATGTAAACTATAGTAATAATCGATGCAAACTTAACTTGTTTTCACTCAGAAAGACGCAGATTCGAAATTGGAATTATGTTTGCTCATTAATGCAGATTTATTTATGCTCGAGCAAACACTTAACCATTATTAAGATGTCTGCATTGTTTTTCTCAATACTTTTCATTCAAAAGCTTGAGATAACTATAATTGCTAAATCCTATTGAAAAAATTTAAAAGGTTTGATGTACAGAACCCGGCTTAAGTTCCATAGAAAATTAACGTATTTCCCCAATTAAGGAAGGTTTTGAAATTCATGTGCAGTGGTTTCATCTATATAAGCCAGTAACAACCTTCGGACATAGGTGATAATTTTGTTCTATCGGTTAAGATATTCGGCTTTTGAGCCGAAGGTCGTGGGTTCTGTCCTCTGGATAAACGCGTCACTTCACATCAAGGAACTGATTACCATTAAGTTCTAAATAATGACAAATATTTATCAATTAATGATGATCTCTGATGTTGATTCAATCACCTTAATGGTCATTGTCAATTTAGTCAGTGAGGACGACATACGTAAGCTCTTTATATAGTGATTGTAGATATAGCTGAAACTATGAGTAGGAGAATGCTGCCTTTGGTACTCAAGCCTAAGAATTCAAAATGATTCACAGTCAAAAATCTATACGTAAGCCTATTTTAATTATATTGCTGTCGATATTATAATGTATAATTTACATGGTATCTCTAACTATAAACTTATTAACTATTCTCATAGTTCTGGTATTGTGCAGTTAAATTAAGAAAATCTGAAAAGTAGCAGAAAATTTTGAAAAACTAAAAACTCTTCTCTCTTTCCGAACATAAATGGATTCAAAGTAATATTATTCACCTGCATGCATAATACATATACAGGTTTGTGAGTTTATGATATTAAAAAAGTGATTTTGAGATGACATGGATTACAAAGCTAAGCGAATCAGCAAAAAGAATTGTAATGCTGAGCATTGGCCTGTACAGTCTTCTTTTATGGGGTAAGGGGCTGACACTCCCCATACACTAAAAGATATTTATTTTTTAGTATTTAGATAACGCTCTGTCGTGTTTTCATCCAAGTGTTTTTAAAATGGGAATACTACTCATAGAATCAGTCTCTGTGTACACCCAGATGCTGAAAAATGTAAATTGTAATGACGCAGATAATGGGATATGGATTTCGTCATCTGACAATGATTCAAAATTATGAGGAGTATTGGCTGCTGTTATATATATATATATAACGGAAATTATTTCGAGAAAATGACCGGAAAACATTAAAAAAAATAAATAATGGGTATCTGTTTCAACTACGAGGGAGTTGCTAACTGCTGTTAATATGTTCATTCAGGTTACTTTACTTAAGAGTTGTATATCATGAGTTAAGGCAGTGTTTTTTAATCTGTGTTGCGCCCCCCTAGGGGGTACATAATATTCATACAAGGAAAGCGCGAACATATTGAAAATCGAAAACCAAAGATTATTTAAAAAAATTAATTTACTGGAAGTAATAAACAAAATACATTCTGACGTAATAAGAAAGAAAATACAAATTTACTCTGATATAATACACGTATAAATCTATCAGTACTGCACAATGTATTTTATAATTAATTTATAATAATGCTAAGTTAAGAATCGGTTTAACAATTACCAGTGACCCCATGGATTTGTCATATATAAAATTATATTAAACAATTAACACTTATCTTGATAATTTTTGCAGTTTACAATAAACCCCTAAAATGCCGGGATAAAATTCACGTGATTCAATCCCTAATGCCACCGTTTAACACTGCAAGCATATGCGTAGTATTAAGGGAAGGGTTAAAAACAAAAATAAGCAAATCCTCTGTAATAAGTCAATCCTTCGCAAATACTGTCAAGGTATTTGACATTCCAAAGCATTTGAATACTTTATGGAGGCAGTTCACAAAATGATCGGTTTACTTTACGGCTTATTTTATTGCCCAGGATATGGATTCATATATCCTCCATCCTATCTGAGGTATTTGTGACCTGAGATGTTGGGTGACCCATGAAGATTGTGCATCTTTATTGTACTAGATGGTTCCTGATTGGTCGGCGGAATAGGCAGGATGACATCAGTCACTCTTGTGGTTTCGGCGGGAAAGAAGTACCTTCGTCTGAGCTGAACATGCAATGAACGTGACACTAGGTGAGATGCCTCTATTTGGCTACACCCTGAGAATTGCTACAAATTAATGTAAAAGGTAGCCTATGGGTGCAGCAGAATGTAATAAGATTAAGTGAAAAGAATAAACAGTTAAAATTAAAGATATTACGAAAAAGGAGATAAAATTTGATAATACCACCACCGGTGAATGTTAGAGAATTAATGTTATGGAGAGTTATATGAATCCAGAAGCATCCTCCTGGGTCTTTAATATTGTCAGTTGGCTGGTAATTTTGAATATTTAATAAATTAAGATTGTTAATGGAAGGGAGTTCACAAAAATTTTTACAGATTTGAATAAAGTTTTAAACATGGAGATCTACAATCATACATATGAGAATTTCTAGTGCATCTGCCAGCTTACAGATATTATTTCTAATAATGGAGTTTGTGCTATTTCAAGAATTTTAAATTAGTATTTGCTGCATAACCCCACACAGGGCAGGCGTAAATTTAGATGGGACGCAGTCAGCAGTGTAGAAGTACCTTATTATCTCTAGTCATTTCAGAATTCCGGCATATTAAGGTAAATTAGTCTAAGGAACCGAATTTGTTTCTAGCGTGTAAAATGTGTTGTTTCCAAGTAGCTTTTATCTAGAATAACGCCTAGGTATTTGGTGGACTGAGACCATTGTAGTGGTGTGGAGGTGTTGGGGTGTACATGGTTTAATTCTCCAGAAGAGTATGATGGTTTTTCAACATTGATTTTAATTTTCCAAGTGCTAAAATTTTCCAGGAGCTAAGTGTTTATTGAGGCAAAGGTAGGATTGTATCATGATTTTGTAGGCCATTATAACTGTGTCGTCCGCGTATAAATTCAATCATTGTTTGTAGTGATGGTATGTCATTTATGTATAAGTTAAAAGGATTGGCCCTAACAGTGAACCCTAGGCAGCCAATGTTGATGTAGTGTTTATCTGAAAGTGCATCGTTGACTCTGGACGTGATAGTATTCCATTGACAAGATAAGAAAGAACATGCAGAATAAGGTGTGGGGAAATTAAGTTTAATAAGTTTATAAATGGTGACCACTAACTATACACGATCAAAGCCTTCGAATATCCAGAAAGACAGCCCAGAGGATCTGCCTCTGGGACCCAGAGGGAGACCTTTCATGAGCCGGAGAAGTGGGTATTAGTAGAGAGTTGTCGAGCAAAGCCATACTGATTGGGGTTAGCAAGTTGAAAATCAGAGACGTGAGTTTGTATTCTATTTAGAATAACATACTCTGTCACCTTACTGATAGTAGGAGCAGAGAGATTGGCCTATAGCCATTTGCATCGTGGACATTTTGCCTTGTTTCTGATGGGGAGAATGATGGCCATTTTCCAGTTTTTGAAAATGCCTGAGAAAGAGAATTTTGTTAATGATATAAGTTAAGATAATTAGTTTGAGGGAGAAGTGCTTGATCATTTTATTATGATGTTATCAATACCGGGTTTTTAATTTGGCTTCTTCATATACAATAATTTCGGGTCCGAGTAGTAGGTTGATAGAGAGGCGGGGGAGGAGAAAAGTTTTCGAGGTAGAAGTGACGTCAGAGTCAATCGTGTTAGTAACCGGTTACGGATTTTCAGTAGCTATTCATGAGTGTTTTGCCATTGCGCTGGATTTGTTCATCCTGTGATAGCGGGTCCAGAACTAGTATTTAAAATAGGATATCAGTTCGTTTGTTTTGAAACAGTGTTGCATCTTCCAGAGGCTGTTGTCTTGTGTGCAATAGAAGTGTCGTTCCAAGTTTGCTGGGAGTGTTTTTAAATCTCTTTAATAAGAGCCGTAATTTATTTGTTTCTGATTTATAAATTGCTATGTGATTGATATAATTTTCTGTTACGGCTTCAAGCTCATGAGATTCTGATTGGGTCTGGAGTGTAGGAGTTCCTACAACAGATTGGTCGGAGGAACTGAGGGCGGAGCTTATAGCTCGGTGAAATGGAGTTTTGCTCAGAATGGTGGGTTTACAATATTCGAAAAGTCTTCGATATGAATATTACTATTGGAGGATTAGGCAAAATTAGTCCAACAGGTGGTACTGGTTCTAGGTTTTCAAGATGATCAGTGAAAGAAGTTAAGGAATACAGGGTTGTAACTGATGAGAGCTCACGATAGAGCACAGAGTGGGAAAGCGAAGCTGCCGATAGAGCAAAACCATGGCATTTGGGATCTGCAGCCGAATCTGGTGGGGTGACTGATAAATACCTGAGATCAGTGAGATCGGTAAAGGTTTTAAGCTGAAGTACCCCATGGAGTTATGGGATATTCCACGAATCTGTGTGTATGCTGGTCGCCAAAATCACACAATGGCTGCTGACTCTGAAAATAATGGATTCAATATCTAGGTAAAAGGTATATCAGAGTTAGGGGGATATAGATGGAAGTTATAGTGACTGATGAAGATTCGGAGTGGGTTGATAACTAAGGTATCAATATGGTAGAGTTGGGGAGGGGTAAGAAACGGGGTATGGATTTTAATAAGAATGAGGTACTACAATCAGCTTGCCCGTCAGTGACTATCGCCCAGACATTTGTAGTTATTGATGTTGATGGTGTGTTTGGTCTCAGGTGTGTTTCTGAACGAGAATAAGATCGGACTGTACTTCACAAAGACTTTGAACTCATGAATTGTATTTAAAAGACTGTTTGCGTTCCATGAGCATGACTGTACAATCATTGAGCGTCTAGTCATCATCACTATTGAGAATAGCCTCTACTAGGGCGTACAACTCTGTTTTTATTTCATTGTTAGCATTACCGTGGTTTGTGGGGAGCGTTAAAGTTCAGATTGTTAATCTGAGAAGAAGTGAGGCTGAATAATGCCCCGAAAAAGATTGGTTTATTAGGCTAAGGCTTCATTAGCGTTAGGTTTACGGATTTGGGAGGAAATGGTTGTTGATTGGCCTGCTCTGCGTGAACCTGGCAGAACTCCACTCGTGTCGCCATCTGTTGGCCTTTGTTAGCACAGAGGTATTGGGTAACAAGGACTGAGGCGCAGGAAACATTAGGGCGGACCAGGCTATTGACAATGGTGTGCGTTTTAGAGATGATGCCTTTTTTGGTTTGGGATAAATGGGCATTTGGGGTAGTTGGCCATGTGGCCAACAGTATTGCAGTTAATGCAGAACATCTGCTTCAACTCTTTTGATTTCGCATCTCTGGTTTGGTGATCTTTTCCGCATTTTAGGCATCTAGGGGTCATGTGGCATTGGTTAGAGGTTGAATTTATTACAGGTATAGCATTGGGTTACCCCTTTGCTGTTAAATCCTTCTACTGTAACTGTTAAATAGCAGATTTTATTTAGTTCAAATATTTTAGAATTTTGCATATTTCGTGGAAGATTAACCAGGAATACGGGGAGCCGTTCCTTGGTTATTCTTCCGATAAGTTGCGTAATTTTAGTTATGGTAAAGCCAGAGATTTAGTAATTCCTCCTCTATGTCATTAATATTTGTGTCTCTAGGCAGACCTTTTATTACAATTTTGATTGGGCGTTTTTCCTTGGGGTCTATGGCGTAGTACTTATATCCTAGGTTATCTAAAGTTTGGAGGAGTTTGTGTCTTTGTTCTTCGGTGTCGGTGTATAGTTTGAGGTATTCTCCAGTGAGTTTACCTCTAAGAGTGGGCAGGCGGTCAGTAAGTTCCTTCATTTGATCCTTGTAGGTGGTGATAACTTTCATCATTACAGGGGGGGGGGTAGGTACTTAGGCATAGGTGTGGTTTTGTCATTATTGGGGGTGTCATCAGTGGTTTGAGTTCCGTCCGTTTCTTTTCCTAGTTTTTCAAATTTGTTGGAGAGTTCTATTTCAAAATTGGGTTTAATAGGGGGTGAGTTAAGTTTAGTTTGCTTTTTTCTAGAGGGGGGTGATATGAACCCGTCGTCATTATCTTTTCTCTTATTTAAATTTACACGATCGGGTTCCAGTTCCATTTCCGTGGTTGTAGAGTATTTGCTAGGGCTATTAATGGGTGTTACATGATATGGGCAGCCAATGGTGTCGCAAGGAGGAAGAGAGGCAAACTCACCTACAGCCTGGGCTTGCAGTGACGTGTATTCATTGAGGGAGTCCAGGGTCTGTCTGACCAGATGATCATCTTCGTTGAGGTTTCCGAGTCTTTGCAGTGAGTTGAGAGTGTATTCTGCACCTTGTACAAAAATGGCTAGTCTCTGCAGGGTGTTGGTTAAGTCCTGGAATCTCAAGCATCGTGCTGATGCTTGAGGAGTAGTAGGCCTTGATGAAGTTTCCGAGTCCATGTCCTTGTCATGTTCCATATTCAGTTCCATGTCGGTAGGGATAAATAGCAATAAATGAGAAGAGCTCTGAGGTGAAGTCGCCCTATCCTTTTAGCCCTGAAAAGAGCTATAGGAACGACCTTAAAAAATTTGCAATATAAAGCGAATAGCAGCAGAGCAAAAAAAGCAACCTTCTTCTATCAGTCCTCACAATGTCCTCTGATGAAGCATGATCGTACTTCAGAAAGACTTATATATACGTCCTGGGCAATTAACGAACTTGCTAAACGTGGCGTTTATATGCGCCAGCGGCACTAAAGATGTTAAAGTTGTATTGTAGTTTTAGTCAAATTATAGTATTATTGAATTTAATACATTCTTATTGTGTGGGAAGGCGCGATGGAAATTATGATTGAAGATTGGGTCGTAAATATTGAAAGTTTGAGAAACACTGAGTTCAGGAGTTTTATTGTTATTACGTGTCTTTTAAATGTAGAATATACATAATATTTCAAATGTTTTCCAGATTCTTTTTTTCAGGAGGGACTTGTGATGAGTAGTAAATAGCACTGAGAAAAATGACAGTAAAAAAAAGTATTTTCAAAGTTATATGTTGGTTTATAATTTTAGTATTTGCACCATATAAAATTTATCACATATATTAAAAACCATAAAAACTTTGATGTAAAACCTTGAATACATAAGTTCCTTTTCAAAATCGAATTGATTCACCATTAAAATTTCAAAATACGTTTAAAAAAACAAGAAGTTGTTAAAAGTATTTATGTAAATCCGCATTTTTAACTTATTATTCCTTTAATTAAGGTGATTATTTACATTACGGAACAATTTTTTTACGGAAACGTACTAAAGTTATTTTTGTGTGTGTTTTTATGAGGATTAATAGAAAGAGATATAGAAGAACACACACAAACACAATTAATTATAAATATTCTATTTTCGGATAAATTGGTTGATTTCAAGAAATTGTCAAGGTCATATAACTTTAATACACACATGGAGCATATAGCTCAATCATTATTTAATCCTAACCCCTAATACCACTAGCATCTTCATTACACTGAAGAACAGCTATGTAAGTACTTAATAGCATATTTTGAAGTTCGACAAACTTTGGTTACTTAGCTATATTCCAGAGAACAGCGTCGGATTGAGATTCTTCAATTTTTTGAGCATTTCTTACCTATATTGGCCCTCGTCTCTAAAAAGGGCTTAAAAAAGTTTTAATAGTATTATTGGGGAAATAAAGACCAAGCAAACTAATATTTATACTACTACTAATTATTAAATTAATAGTAATAGTGACAAATTAGATCGAAAATCTATCAACTTTATTTCTGAAAAGAAACAATCTTCCACAATTTTTTAACGTTATATAGCTAGATATAATTTTCTGCCGTCAATTTTCATAAAAAGAACAAAAACAAACTGTGAAATTATTTCAATCTTATTAAAGCCATTAAAACACTGTTCAGATTGTTCTCGTAAATTTGGAAATAATTGAATATGATAACTTCCATTGTAAATCTTATTGGATTCTTTTTCTAGTTTTTTTTGTTAACGAAGTGAAATATTTGACCTCTCCTTGACTCAAATTATTCCCTCAGAATTTTGTATTTGAAATCATTTGGCTTAAATTTTTGTTTTTCTCCTGTAGCTGAACATTCAATGTGAAGAGTTTTTCTCTAAAATCGACAAGAAAGGCAAAACTTTACAACCAATGGGCTCAATTTATGATAGTCACATGATAAAGACAATCACAGGCTCACGACTTAATTCTAACCTGACATTGAGCTAACTTGTACTTAACGCTCTATTTGTAAAATTTCGATAAAAGCTCAAATTTCATAATTGGATAAAGACGCTCAAACATAATGGAATAAATTATAGCTTAAAAAAACTAAAAAACACATTTTTATAGTGAATCGAGCAGTTTGGATAACCGAATGCGATCCATGCAGTATATGAATACGGACACTATATACGAATATTGAAAATCATCACATGTGGGAAACGTAAAAGCAAAATAGGTGCAAAATGTCACTATTTTACCTTTATTGTGGAAAATAATCACTTATTTTTCGCTGTACCATTGTACACCTTTTTTTCGCTGCAAAGGCTCCGATTCTCTTGAGCAGCAGTAATTGAATAGGACAGCACTCGGATTGTTGTTCGTACCACTCCATAGCTGTCTCTAACGCAGAAAAGCGTCAGCATTTGATGGACCCTTGGTACTTTCGTTGTTGTCCTTGTCTTCATCCGTTTCATCGTCGACAGGGTTGGATTCTTCTTGTACGGAAGTCACAATCTCATCATCATTTAGTATTTGAAACCCCCAGTCTTCTGCATCGCATGCCATCCAGGTTTTTACATAAAAAAACTCAACAAAAGAGCACGTATACATCCCCTCACTTGGAAACAAACTGACCTAATATTCTGCGCAGATGCTTACCAAATCAAACAACTTAAATTCTTCAAATATCCCTCACCTTGGGTTTTCCCGTCACTTTTGACTTCACGCGAAACAACTGTTGAGCACTGCACTGTTCGAAAACGTATCCGGACTTTGGTCCGGATAATTGACGCTCCGGATAATAAATGTTCGGATAAATGACGTTCTATTGTATAAGAATAAAATGATGAACGAGAACATAAATGTCATTTGGGTAAAAGCGGGGGGTGCTCTATATTAATTGTTATAATTTCATACTAGTTCTATTCCGAAATGCTGAGTTAGTGTAAAAATGTAGTACAAAGCACCCCCACGCGTTTACCACAATAACATTAAATTTCTCGTTTATCATTTTATTCTTACATTAAGAATTATTTTTTTACTTTTTAGTTTGATTTAACATAAAAGCGTGTTTTTTAGTTTTTTTAAACTATAATTTATTTTTCATTTTTTAGTTCGATCTACAATAAAGGCGTATTTTTTAAAGTTTTTTATACTATCATTTATTCATTGTTGAATTTATCCTTGAGTTTGATATTTGGGAGCGGAATTACGAGGCTGTTGGAATTAGTCTTGCTCTTCAATGGATATTAATTAACGGGTCTGAAGGGTATTTATTCTCTCCGTTTACGGGGCTTTGGATGAGTCCCGTATCGTTATGTGTCAAAGATTCCATCTCTATAGATACATACCATACTAATAAAAGTGTATTAAGAAGGAATATTTAGTGTCAATCGTTTTATCCCCTTTTAAACGTATTGCTATAATGTTATTCGTATCATCACTTCTAAACGTATTGCTTTATAAAAATAAAAAAAAAAAAATATTTAGCAGTTAGAACATAAATTATTTTTGTTTCACATGCACGAGTCTTTTTTTAATTTTCATTTTCAGAAAAACTAGGCAATTGCTTATATTATGATAAGAAATTGCTGACGCACCCACCCTCCCCTTTTTTACATAAATAACTCGTTTTTTGTTTTATTTGTATTAACCACAAGTGTATTCACTTTTAGGGTTGCACCCTAATCTTTTAGCCGCTAAATCTGTAATTAGTCACCAAATCTGGAAATGGTATATGGGATTAGTTGTCAAATCTGAAAATAGTATATGAATAAGTCGCCAAATCTGGAAGTGGTATATGGAATTAGTCACGAAATCTGGAAATCGTTATTCCTGATCATCCTGATAAGGACAATGGAACAAAATATTGAAATTATTGTATTGTCATCGGTCCTTCACAAGTGTGCAAAATTTCGAATTAATCTGACCTTTTAAAGTGGGTAAAAATCGAGTTCAAAGATTCCGTTACATACAAGTGAAACTTATAAAAGCGTGTTAATGACAAGTAACAAACGTATTATGAAACAGGGGGGGGGGGGGGGATATACTTAAAAAATGTAACTAAAAATTTTAGTGAAACTTTTTTTTGAATTTAACAAATTCTTGGCTATTTTTGCAAGTGTATCTAAAGAGATTTGAAAGTGAATTAATCTGACCTTTTAAAGTGGGCAAAAATCGAGTTCAAAGATTCCGTTACATACAAGGGAAGCATATAATTAAAGCATTTAATGAAGCATTAAAAATTAAGCACAGTTATTTAGAATGTATGCGCAGTTATTTAGACGCAAATTCCGATGAAGAAAGGAATAATAAAATGTATAACATCGAACAATTTGATGTAAAAAAAGACAATGCAAAAAAAAAAAAAAAAATCAGATTTTTTTTTTTCAAAAACTCAACAAATGTTTCGTATTTCAAAAAACTTGAACATTTTGTATTATGTTTTAAAAGTTCTAGTGAACTTTTTTTGTTTCATTGTGATTTTTATTAAATAAATGCATACATACATATCTGTGTAAGTAAAATGCATTCTAATAAACTTAATTTTGTTGATAAATGCTTGTTTTTTGTAATATCCTTTAACATGAAAAATATTTCAATACTATCAGTTTCATGTTACGCGATTTTCACTGCATGTAAGAATCATAATATGGCGAAAAATTATGTTCCTGTTGTGTTGAAATGAATGCACAAAAAGGACGCAGTTATTTACTTTTTAATGGAGGAGTACATCGACAAATACAACAAGAAGGAAAAAGAAACCAGTCCATGAAAATCCCTTTGCAGTCATCATCAGGATCATAAGCTAGGAGTCTGTGCCATTTATATTTCTGCTCACATGTACAATCACTAGCACATTTCTTGGTTTGTGTTGACCTGTTGCAAAAAGAATTCAATATATTAAACTTAACCGTATATTTATAACAAAATATTTTATATTCTACTAGCTGGTACACCCGTTCTTTGCCCGGGTGAATTGAAATATTAATCAATACAGATTGAAGGATAAAGAAATTTTTATTAAGTAATTTTACGTTAATTAAAAACTTTAAAAAAAAAAAAAATGTTTTTCGCATATCTCTGTTGAACAAACAAACAAAAAAAACAAAACAAATTTGTTAAATTTTAAGTCTGAAGGTGTAATAGCTCACAAAAAGGATGTTTTTTTTATTTATAACGTCCCATAACTCTCTTGTGGGTCAATTTTTGATAACACCTTTCTAAGCTAATCTCTGCTCAGCAAAAGTAACACATTGTAACAAATTTTGCGAAATGAACGCTTAAAATAGTGTAAATAATTTATATCTGGATGTGTAATATGTTAATATTTCTTTCTGTTGTATTAATCTTATGTTAAAATTATAATATTCGCAAGCGACGCCGTTCCTTTACAATTATAATAGCGATTCAATGGAAACAAAGCGAAATGTTGATGATAGAGCTAAGTTGGCATCATTTTTGGTGACCGCGTTGGCAACTTGGCAACTGATTGAATGGTGAAGAAGTTGCTTTGCTGTAGCACCATCTCGTGGGAGGGGGCCACAACAAAGTGGATAGCACAAAAACCTTCGCCCCCAAAAAGATACATATACATGCCAATTTTTATAGTAATCGGTTGAATAGTATTAGAGTGAAGAGAGGTCATATATACAAACATTCATTTTTATATAAATAGACTAAGACTTTTTCTATTTTTCTGGTACAAGAATCTCCTAAGATATGAAATTGTAATGCTAATACAACAATTTGAGATCAAATATAAAAAAAATTAAACGAGTCTTACAGTAGTCGCATATGATATGTAACATATGATGTTATCGTGGTAAATACGCAAAGAATGAAACGGGTAGGATTGAAAATAATTTTCTATTGAATAATTATATCTTTAATGAAAATTTTATTTAATTAACTCAAGGAGTAATGCAATTTTTTATAAAAAATAATTATTCTTGTTCAGTTTGGGGAAGAGCGGAGACAATAGGCTTATAGCTAAAATATGACACATATACTTATGAGTTCAAAGTTATTAAAAAGCGTTGAAAAACAGCGTCAATAACAATACCAATGTTAGTTGTCGAAACATTTCGATTTGTGTTCATTTCGAGCTTAAGTTCATCATTCAAAAAAGCTATGAATGGCTCAGCTTCTGGCAAACTGAAGTTAAGGTTAAAATCACCACTCGAAATCATGTAAAGCGAGTGACAGTCTTTTTTTTTTTAAAGAGCAGAACCACAGTTTCGGTATATGGTTAAAGTAAAAAAAGCAGGAAATCTTTAATATTTTGAACCGTTTGATTCGGAGAAATGTATACGACAACCGAAATCACTGTCCTCAGATTTCATACACGATGAGCCCTGAGACTTTGACAATTGAGCGTAGGAATCGCAAGTTTATTCTGGATGAAGTCTGAGTGGATTTAGAGTCAAGAAAATGAAACCGAGTTTTTGAATTTGAATATTTTGAAATGCTAAATTCAACAATATAAAAAAGACTGGCGGTTTGATGGCTGCTAGAGTTAGACCCCGATGCAAGAGTAGCGAAGAGACACCACGAAGCGCTCTGATTGGTCAAATCAAATAGCAAAAAGTTCCCTGACTGCCTGTTACACATTTCCGTCCCTTTTCACGAAATCACTCCTACAAATATCCAGCAACCGAGAGGAAAGATGTTACACATCAATAATAAAGTATCAAATCGAATGAAAAATACAGTGAGGATCAAAAACATCATATGTTTTAAGAGTTGTTTAGTTTTATTTCCTAGACCTTCGCGAGCATTCTTTTTTTTCTTATTTGTTGAAATTAAAAATAAAAAAAACTTTTTTAAGCACAAGCTTTTATTTAAATGCTCTAAAAAGAATAAAATAAACTTTTCCTTCAAAACTTATTTTACTGTCAACTTATAACGTCATTATACAATTTATATGATATAAAAGCTTGTCGCGAGATTTAAGTACTCGTATTCACTTAGTTTAAATTTTTAAAAATTAAAATCATTGAGGTCAAGTTATTTATTTTACTTGTTTATCTACACAGGTAAATCTCGCGACAAGCTTTTATATCATATAAATTGTATAATGACGTTATAAGTTGACAGTAAAATAAGTTTTGAAGGAAAAGTTTATTTTATTCTTTTTAGAGCATTTAAATAAAAGCTTGTGCTTAAAAAAGTTTTTTTTTATTTTTAATTTATTTTTTACTTTTTAGTTATCGCTGGACAGGTTTCTCAGCCTGTTCAACTCATTCAACGCTGGTTCACCATCCCTGATTTAGCTGAATCAATTCTCGCAAAAAGGGTATTAGACGAAAAACACAATTTTTTTTAAATCCGTATTTTTGTCAATCTTCGTGCAGATCTTGGGTAATATTGTTCTACACACGAAAAAAAGGTTTCGTGAAATTATCTTAATAAATGACGAAGTTATTAAATGTTTAATTAAAATTGTGATTATTTTTTGAAAAATCTTAAAGAATATATTATTTATTTGAAATATTTTGAAGGTAAGGGATATATTTCTCTAACATATTAGAAGAAAAATCTAGTTTATTAAAAAAATTCAAAAAAGCATTTAAATATTTGTATGAATCAATAAAATGCTTAAAATTCAAAACGCATGTTGTAATCAAAAATGAAAGTTTTCTCAACTAATGATAATATTTTGCTGGACATTGGATATCTTCTACGTAAGAATCTATTTTTTTAATTGCTCAGGTCATCTTTAGAAACTTGATTTTGAAAAAATAATTAACCATCGTGTTATTTTTATACAGTCAAACCTCCATGTAACGAACCTCTATTTTGGGAATTTCTCTATTTTAAGAACTTTTTCCTGGACCCAAGCACATATTACTCTTTTCTTCGTAAAATAACTCCAAATAGCGAAGTGCATTTCCTATTTAACGAAATTTTTCTTCTCAGATTCGATTTTTTTTCTCTCCTTTTTTTTAGAATCTCCTTATTTGCAAATTATTCTCTTTTGGCACATTTTATGGATATCAATAACCATGAGCTGGTTTTACAATGTACCTAACTCATCTAGAGAAACAAAATTGCCGTAATTTTTCAAATAAAATTAACAGATACTATTTGTAATTAAATTTAAGGACACATGTCGTAGTGTGTGTTTAGATTACTGGTGATAAAAAATGAGGTATATTTAAATTACTTGTAGGTTTAAAATTAGAAAATTTCTTTAAAAAACTCCTTTATTTTAATATAAAATTATTTTTTAATTGAAAATACATTATATTTCTGGATAATATTTTTCTCTTATTGTATTCCTAGCGGATTCCTTTTTGATGGGTAAGATATATAAAAAAAAATGATCCTTCCAATTCTGTAATTATTTTTTGTCTGAGTTTCATAGATTAAAGTTAGATAAATTTTTTAAAAAAATTTCTACAATACTCCATCTCAGTTTAACTTGGCAGCGTTGAGAAAGGTATACAATGTACCAATCTACTTGAAAAATAGCTCGACTTTTTTTGTTTTGAATTTAAATCCAAGAAAATAGATAGAAATTTGTAAAAAAATTGCATACGTTGCAGAAATTAGATTATTTTTACGTTGTAGAAATGTAATTATTTTTTAGACAAAGTTAATAAATACAGTGAATAGCGCAACGTTATGAAATTTAATTTGGCTGAAAACCGATTTTCGACGCCAACTTTTGTCATTGTTGTAAAAATAACATTATTACAACAATGCAGATATATCAAAGTTGGCGCCCAAAACTAATTAAATGTTTTAATTAATATCTTTTTAATTAATTGCAATATCGGAATATAAATTGTCAAAACATGCATTGTCATCCAAACTGAACGTGTATACAAAATTTCAGCTCAATGGAGTGAAGATATCAGCTTGAAAGTTGAGTTGCAAGATTCCACCCGAACAAATTACATACATACATACATACATACATACATTGTAAGTTAATTAAAAATAATAAAGAAAAGTATTTCAAATGGCTTGAATTTTTTGGCATTTTTTAATAGGTTAGAGACTGTTCTATGTGTTCTAAGTAGTTTCTCACACATATTTTTCCAAGATATATTTTTTGGATGTTCTAATTATCTTATTCGATAGTTCCTCAATTTATATATAATGCAGTGACATGCTTCAGTTATATCTAAACATTATAAAAAAATACTATTGTTTTTTAAAATTTTTATTATAGAAAATGAATTTATTTTGCTACTTTTAAAGAAAAAGAGATTCGGAATGTAGTTAACGGCAAAATATTGCACCAAATTTCCATACTCTCTTTTCCCTAATCTTGTTAATGCTAGTAATAGATTAAATTATAAAATTTAAAATTTTGTAAAATTCTGCAAATTAAAAAAATTCTAATTTTCTGTTTCCTGAAGTAATATTCGAAGCCAAACTTTTTCTATCAGAAATCGTTGGTTTAAGTTAATAGTTATTACTAACTAATAATTATTTATTCCTGATCTTCGTATTCAATATTTGTGATGGGGAAAAATGTGAATTTTTTGCGCGAAATAAATTAGTACAGCTTTCTTTTATGGTTTTTAGGATTATCTCTGAAATTTATAATGGGCTAAATTTATATGACGCCAGAGTCACATGATAAAGATAACCACGTGTTTTCAGCCAATTAGTTAAAAAACTTATGTGACGTCATAGTCACACGATAACAGCAATCATGCGTTTACAGTTGATCAGTTAATGCCCTTTGTTGTTGCCAACTTTTGCTCTTGGCAGAAACTTTCTCTTAAAAAGTACATGTTTATAGAAAATATATTTTATTTAAAAATACATGCACATAAAATAGATTTTTTAAAAATTTTTTAAAATCTTTCTGAAATTTTTTTTTTATAACATTTAAACATTTTTACGCATTTACGAAATTTGATCCAAGTTTAACAAATAGAACGAGAAGTACAATTAGTTTAATGTTTGTTTTGAATTCAGTGAAGAACACGAGTTTCTCTTTATCACGTGACAGTCATGAATTAAGCCCATTGGATTAAAATGAGGGAATATAGTCTGCTTAGACCATTGACTGCAAGCCGGTGGTCCGTAAGACACTTTCGATGCTGTGCAGGAAAATTGATACATTATTTGTACTTTTTATGAAGAATTTAGTTTAAAAAATGACGGAAATAAGGGACAATATATGTATTTATTGTAATCCACCATGTAGAGGTCAATTTTTTAAGTAGTCATCCAAATATGTAATCAATCATTTAGTGATCTATAAAGTTCTGAAGGTTAGTGACCGCTGGTTTTGACTATTCTCGGCCTAATTCTGAAAAAAATTTATCCCATGAAGAGGAAGATTCTGCTTTAGATGACATTTGATTATGTTAATTAATAACCGCAATAAGAATTTCAAAAGTTATTAAGAGTATTCCATTTTTTGAAGACTGTTCAAATATTGCAAATATTGTGATACATCAAGATCTGTCCGAAGAGTTTTTGCTACCTTCCATGAATAATTTTAATATTATTGTTTGTTTAATTTGATTCGTGTTAATATTATCTATCAAATGCTTAAAAATAAATAAGTTCACATAAAATTATTTCTTTGGTACCGGGATACCGTTTAAACAATTTTTAAGGTAAATAAATGTTTTTTTCTCGAAAACATCAATAAGAAATAATTTTTTTTTCTAAAAATTATTCCTCTCCTGATTTTTTTCAGATAGGATTCAAGAGTTAATAAGCATAATTCGAATATTAAAGCAATTTTTCCTTTTATTTTAAATAAGTCACATTGTATTTTATGACGGGTCTATCCACGTTAATTTCCAAACTAATCCTCTTGGGTAACTTTGGGGCCAGCATTTATTCTATTTCACAGCCTCTTCGGGAAAAACACGAGATAGTTATATGCTAATTAATTCGACTATATAAAGTCTACATTTCGTAAGTGTTAGAGGGTGAGAGAGAGAAGGAATTGCCAAACTAAATGTAAGTATCGTCTACGGATCAGTTCAACGAGCTTTGCGCGTATTTGATAGTATTATAGCAAAGTATTAAATTAATCATTAAAGGAATCAAATTAAGTACCAACCTGAGGTTAGCAAGAGTTCGTCTCCTTGTCAATTCCGATAACTGAGATTACTTAGACAGGAATATTAGATTTGAATGTTGGATTTGAGAATTAGGGTTGAGTATCAGGATTAATCTAGATATTAGAAAATCACTCCAAGGTTTCCACTTATAGATTGAACTTGTGCTTGTTAATTGTGTTTGTCTGTCTTCAATAAATAATTATTGTTATGGCTTTTGTTGGTGATGATATGTTTCCTTCTACACCAGGCGCGCCGGGCAATGGGAACCCAGTCCAAGATAGGACTGGGACATGACAAGTTATAACCAATCTCTATATTTCTACATTAGCAGTATCCAAAATATGCAAATGCAGATTAATATAGATGCAGGATAGTATTAATATAATTAGCAGAATTGTAATATCCTTTGCAAATATTCATTATAATTAGGAAAAGGTATTTTTTTTAAAAAAAAGATTTGCAACTTTTAAAAACAAATATCATATCGGATGTCAAGAAAAAATAATTATAATTCTAGACCAGAAATTCTCATTTTTTAAGGCAGATTATTCTTCTAATTTGAAATACAAAGCATCTTTAAACCAGAATCTATTAAAAACAGACTTTAGAAATATTTTATCTATATTCCCCATGAATTTTTGCCTTTTGGAGTTTTAGGTAGGGAAAGACGTTTTTAAACACATTTACATGGTTCTCAGTTTGATTTTCTTCAGATCAAACAATCTATTGTGGGTCATAAAGATGGCAAAAAAGTTCATTAATTTCATTCCCTTTCTGAGAAAATTTTTAAGAAAAATTACTTTGATTAGCAGACGACAAAACACATGAATATAATTAAAAGCTAATACTTCTTACCTCATACATTTCTAAGTATTTAACAATGTTATAATTAATTTCCTTTTTAATTGTGATGAAAAATTTAATCTAAAGAATCAAACCTATATGATCATGTTATATAAGGGACTTTCCGAAAGTAAGTTCCGTCATGTTTTTTTGAAAGGGAAGATCACTTCAGGGAAAATAAACAATCGCCATAAGAAATCACATTCGTTGCTGGTTAAATGGCGGGAGGATCGTTAGCTTAAGAGGAACGACGCATGCTCAGAGGACCGAAAAAAGAGAGAGTAGCAGAAGACTGGCGTGACCGAAGCAGACCCTTAGACAAAAAGTAGGCCCCACATTTGATCCTTAAAAGTAGACAGTACATAGCATTTGTTGTCAAATACTAGTGCAAACAATAACCCGAAACAAATAAATGTGCATGACTTAAAATCGTACAAACTGGCTGGACCGACTGCTGTCTTTTGACCGATTGAGTAAGGATGGTATATGGTGGTAATCCCAAGCCTGCATGTGGACGACGGTCATCCACATGTAGCCAGTTGACCTATCATCCGAAATTCCTTGGTTTCCGGAGATTACAGCCAGAAGTATCATTTTAATGTTGAAATTATTCGAGTCGTTATCTTATTAAGGCTGAGTTGAGAACGAGACGAGGCCCCATTACGACCTAGGCCCTGTGCCAGGGCCCAGTTGGCTCATGCCTTAAGAAGTCCCTGGACCGAGTTTATTTGAATGCAAATCACAATGGCAGACAGACGTGAGATGAAAACGTAGACGCAAATGAAAGTGTGATTTGTTATCTGGTACGAATGGGCACATGGCACTTCCTTCATCCATGTACGCCTGCAATCCATGCAGTGCCAGTTTAAGCTCATTTTGGGCTCTGGACGCAAAAGATCTATAGGTACCCTTGACCCTTCTATCCCCCTTCATAACCAGAAATGTCCAACCAATAACCAGTCCAGCTTATCTGGGCCCCATGGCGCTAGGCTCAAGTTATGTCTCGTCAAATGCTTAGTTGCTAGTGTTGCACGGTCAGCGAAGGAAAGCAGAATGGGGAGGATAAAAGTTGAAGTGAGAGTCCTTTCACGTCCACGAATAAGCTTTGTTAGAATACTGGACATGGTGTTAGCAGGCGAGGGAGTGAATATTAACGTCCCAATGTTCAGCTACACGAGGGCCTTTGGGGACGGTCCGCGTAATTTTGAACCATGGTCAAGTGACGCGGACGACACCTGAGCTGGCACCCTCTCTCCTAACTACCACACCAACGGGAGGACGTTAGAGCTCTCGACAGATTTTACGTGCATCGCTTCCCTACACGGCGGATCTTCAGTGGTACTAGGATCGAACTCCTGACATGCTAGCCACGATCCGATGCCTAGACCACTTGGCTACCGCGGCCTCATGGTGTTAGCGGACAGGCGCATAAAAAGTTTAGAGCGATGTCTACTCTGTATAATAATAGTGTTCAGACCCAGAGACGTCTTAAGACTCTTTGAGGTCCCGGGCCAGAGAAGAATTTTTTGAGGCCCTGGGCCCCTATGCGAAAGTGGGCCCTACCTGAAATCTTTAAAAGTTGATAGTATATAACATGCATTGACAGATACTCATTCAAACGGTAATTTAAAACAAATAAATGCGCACGACTCACAATTTCAAAAACCTAGGCACAAACCGGCTCGAACAATGGCCGCATTTCGACTAGATGAATTGAATGATTGTTTATGATATTAGGCCTAGGCCTAGACATGGACATAGTAATGCAGTTTGAAAATTCCTGTTTATCAGGGAATATGTACGGGAGTAATACTTAATCATTTAAATTATCCGGATCTTGATCTTATTAAGACACAGTCGAGAACAAAATGAGGCCCTGGGCACAGGTAGCCCATGCCTTAACACGTCCCTGCTCAGACCTGTCATTTGCTCCATGATCTTCTGGGTTACCGAAAAGTTTCTGCAAGATGGGTACCGAGAAACCTGACCCTAGAATACAAGAGTACAATAATATGAATCTGCCTCAATCACATGATGTGGACGGGGCGAGAGGAAAATAAGTTTCTATTCAGAATCATCATAGGAAATGAAACATAATGAACTTTGACTTAGAAATCAAGGCCGTCTCAATAACGTAGAAACATCACCAGTGCGGCAAATATTCTTCTAAAACAATATAGAGGCGGAGTAAAATGTGTACAGTTCCTTGCATCGCGGGAACGCCCTTTACCAAACGTATTCCTTCAAAACGGATTGCATGCTATCATAAATGTTCCAATGTCGGCCGCGACTATGTCGAAAAATAGTGGTAGGTATATACAGTCGACTCTCGCTAATTCGAACTTTCGATAATACGAACCTCTCACTAATTCGAAGTATATGCTCAGCCAGTAAAAACTCTTGATATTTCGAATTAAAACAGTACGTTTTGGTACACTGTAACGTAGCCTTTTTGATGACTATTTGTCTACTATCCTTTCTTTGTGTTTCCCGGTTCCTCAAGAGAAAAGACAGTTTTATTTCTTTCCTTCTTCAAGTGGACAATTCTGGCCACACCTGTTGTGGGACCTCCATATTTTTCGTTTAACACGTGGCCTTGCTACTCATGTTTTCTGAAAAGATTGTTCGATATTGTGATACCCATGATTATGCTTTTTGCGTTAGACTGACGTAACTATTTATGGCTCATTTGTGTGACTTAGAGCATGTGGCACCAAGTGGGACATGGGTGGCAATGGACCCTGCTTTGAAGAACCAATGGTGTATATTTGTACAAATGTTGTTTTATTACATAGTTTAAAATTTAAATGTGTTAGAAAAAAATTCAGGAGTTTTTTTCTCACTCTCTTGATATTTCAAACTCTTGATAGTTCGAAGTTTTTCATTGGTTCCTTCAAGTTCGAATTATCGAGAGTCGACTGTATTTCCTGATGTCCTGATGTAGTTTTTTTCCGCAATTAAGTTTCCGTGTGAAAAGAAACGTCAAAACTTACTTTCGAAACACCCCTCAAAATTAATGGTATGATGCTGTAAATTTGCACCACTGTTTCTTTCCAGAGTTGCTTGGGGTTGAAAACGATTATTCAGGGTAAGATAATTTATTTTTTGAGAATTACTGTTATAGATGAATTTTTCGACTATTTGCTAGCAGTTCATTCTAAAAATTTATTTTAGGTGAAAATTGATAACATCGCACACAATTTTATATATTCCGTAAACTTACTGGCAAACTTCTTGGTGAATAGCTTGCTGCAAATGTTGAGTATTGACTATTGCTCTAAGTTTTCCTGCGCTGTTGGACGCCCAGTAAGGAGTTACTATTTCTACAGCTGACTCACACGCATCCACTCTAGAAAAAAAAAGAATAAAGATAAAAGGGTTTGACTTATATTTAAAGAGGGAAAAATATATTATTTTTACATTGTTTCAAGATGTCAATCATTGGCATGGCCAAGTAATTTTAGCACGTTTTTCACATGTTGTATTTTACAATAATGCAACTAATGAACTTTTTACTAGCAGGACGTAGTACTGAACCACTCCTCTAAATGTACTACTATTGAGCTGAAAAGAAATAATGACACAAATCTGTATCCGCACTATAAAAAAGCAAAAATTTGTTTTTTTACTTAAGCTACAAAAGCCCGGACAAGGTGACTTAACTCCTTGTCTAGGCATAAAACTCGCTTCTATGTATTTATTCTTTTAAGTTTAACAAGGAAAAGTATGTACAATTAATAATAACTTAATTACTACATTACTTAAAGTTTATTTAGCTTTAAAATCAGAGCCTTTTATACTTGTTTTCTGAACTTTTTTTGTGAAGATTTCCTCATTTTTGTGAAGATTTCCTCCAAAATGTAGGTAGATTTTTTTTAAAATACTTTTTGCAAACAATAAATTTACTAGGTAAAATTTGAGAAAATTTTGTTATAAACTAGCGAAATTCAGGAAAATTTGTAGGAAAATTCGGGGAAACTATGGGAAAATTTAAGGCGATATGGTACCCTAAAAATCATTAAACTGTCGAAAATTTTTTTATTGGCTTATTTGATACCCCGAATGTTTATAAATATGCCTGCAAAATTTCAAAGCTTTACCTGCATTTTTCATTAAGCAATGGAGCAATGTTTGATGCTAAACAGCAACTACCACGCCTACATTTCAGATTATCTGCTAGAAAAGAGCCTGATAAAAATGAATTAATTATATTTTCAATGCGCATCAATGAGATTGACATTATATATGCAGTAATAAATCATTTTAAGATAGAATTGTGCAATTCATGCAAAAATTCTAGTTTGTGAATTATTTACTGAAGATCAAATGGATTTGGTCAAGATTTAAAAGGTGTGCGTGCTTTTTATGATATTATTATGAATGAAATTAAAACTTCAAAACGGATTCTCTCAAAGCACAAATACTAAATCTCATTTTGACAACTCAGATAATTAAAAATCTAATTCGAAAGAATAGAAAAACTCTCCCATTTTTATATATTTGTTTTTGGTGATATATATATATCCCATGTGTGCGAGATTCAACACTTTTATTATTATAATATTTTAAGATTTTTATTTAAACAAATGCACATATACAGTTCTTAGATTTTGATGTATTTTACCTATAAATTGTTATTTGATTTTGCTTTTATTCGTGTACAATATTTAACATGCGAAGGCTTTTAAAATCATGGAAATAAATAAAAAAAGGCATAAACATCTTTTGTACATGTTGTGCATTAGCTATCCGACTACTCTAAAATTGTGAATTTTGCCAAAAATTGATGAATTTTTTATGATTTTATTTTACAGGCCATCTCTTATTAGCTTTATAAAAACACCAAAGTTTATTATTTTCCGTTCAATAGAACAAAAGTACAAGCGTTTTAGTAAAGTGGATGCCACTACTTTAAGCAAGATGTCATACTTTTTAAAACGCGTTTTACTCGAAATGTGCTTTTTTTGAAAATGCTCAAACGGGGACAGCGATTGCTAAAAAGGTTTTGAAAATAATGAACTGAAATTTTTTGTATATGTTCTGTAATATAGTAGAAGTAGTTTAACATTCAGATTTATCAATCACTTTATTACAAAATTTACAGTCCCTTATGTGAATACAATTACTTTTTTTAAGCAATTTATATAATAACTTAGATAAAGTGATCTATTTTTTGTAAAAATTAAAATATCTCTTATCCTGAAGGTGGTTTCTAAAATGAATAACATAGCAACACATCAGAATTGAAAAATTGAAAATTTGGTCATAAGCTTTTGATACAGAATGGGCCGCGTTTATGTTATTTTTTGTAAATTTTTACCCATTTTTTCATATTTTAGAAAATTAATTTCTTTTTCTCTTCTTAATTTTAGCATTTTTTTAAAAAAATGTATTAAACAAATCTAAAAACAACAATGAAAAAAATCCATATGTCCATTTCTTTTTAAAAAAGTTGTCGTAGTCGGATACCTTAATATACTAAATAAGCTATTAAATGTGTCTGATGTTTTTTTTTCTTGTAACTATTGAGTATGTGTCCTCTCATTGAAATAAATGTTAAAAAGTACTAAAATACTGTTTCATGGACAAAAATTATTTCGATTTCTTACGATACTGAAATACCAGAACTTTAATCCCCTTTTGTGGCAGTACTCAACATAAAAATTAATTTTTTATTTAATTTTTTTCTTTCATCTATATACCAGAGAACATCTTTTCCGCATAGATAGGTTTTGAAACTCTGAAAAAAATTTTTTTTTTTCAATCCACCTTAATGCAGTTTAAAATCTAGAACAACAATAGGAATAAAGTACTGCGAAAATTGGAACATTTAAATCAAATTGACCAAAGAAGTATTTTATAACATCAACTATTGGAAAATATTGCATTAGTTTTATACAGAAAATTTGAGAAATATATTTTTTAAAACTGTAGTTTTATATGAATACTTTAAATATAATTTAAAGTTCGAACCATTATTTAATTACGCACATATTTGTGATTTTTTAAAAAGTATCAATGCAAAAGGAAACTAAATGTGCTGTAAAGGGCAGAGGTGGGGAACCCGTTGCCTCCGTGAGTTTCTTGTGCGGCCTTCATGAAAGCTAGCACTTCTTTAATTAATATTTAATTATATAGATAACAACAGCTTGTAAATCAATCAAATTAAATAAAGAGCAGCATGTATGTATGTTTCAATGACTGCTCGTGGGAATAGGCAATTGTACATTTTAAATGTTAAAACGCCACCTAGTGTAACATGACAACACTACCACATATGCTCATGTAGAGGAAAATTAAAGCTTCACATTATGAAGTTTGATCCGAGTATATATAATGCTTACATATAAATAAAAATACCAACAGTGAAATATATAGAAAGTTCAACAACATCTACGAATTTAATAAATTTACAGGAAAATAATAATCAATGATGAATGCTATAACAAGTTTTTACCCTTATGTGAATACAAAAGTATTTTACATTGCAACTTTTTATGTCAAATAATAAATAAAAAAGGATTTAATTTTTTTTAATAATATTTGCATATAATGCACAAAATTGTTAAATCTATACAAAACTATACTAATTTCCTAGTAGTCACATTTATAATTACGTCAACCTATGTGTGCGGCCTTTTTTATTACTACTTAATTTACATGCGGCCTCCAATGGTAAAAAGGTTCCCTACCTCCGGTTCAGGGTATTGATGAAACATAATATGTCAATACTTCAATGGTATTATTATAATACAATATTGTTAGTTTTTAAGTATTGATATATTATTTCACATCAAAGCGGAGATTTCTCAAAAGCGTATAAATGAATGTTTTTTTTGTATTTAATGTCACTTGAATTGCACGATATGCATATAAAATTGTATTAAGAATTGTATTACAACAAAAATTTATTTTTAAAATTCGGTTTTTTGGCAACCCCCTCCCCCTCTCCCATCCCCCAGGAAGACAAAAGGACACATTTTCGAACTATTTTCCCTTTTAGAAAAATGCATCTGTGGTAAAAATTTTTTTTTCTGTAGTTATCTATAGAGCCTTAACTAGGATTTTTGAAGAATTCACATTTTCATAGTTGCTATCACAAATAGTTTATTTAGTATTTTCTGTTAAAATTTCTGTTCTGTGGTATATTAAAATATGAATAACAAAATTGTTTTTTGAAATATATATGCACTTCTAAATTATATCGATTTAAAATCCCAGTTCAGGTGTTGTATTAATTTCCGAGACAAAATATTATTAGTATTTTTCATAAGAAAAAAGAATATTTTGTTCTTCATTTTTTTTGTCAAAGAACTGTATTAAAACAATTGAATTGTAATAATATTCTTACAACAATTATACATAAATAGTAATTCAAGTGACAGTAAATTAAAAAAAATATTCATTCATTTGCCTTTTTAAAATCACGGTTCCGAATGTAGTCGGATATATATATCACCATACATTTTACAATTAATTTCTTTTTGTATTAACTTTTCAATGTACATTTTTTTTTATTTCCTACGAGCAACTTTTAAATGTTGTGAGGTAACATATTTCTTGCATCATTACCTTTATGAATTACAATACAATTTCATAACATGATACACAGAAATCCTATTTTTAATGATACAATTTACATAATATTAAAATGGAGTGCATTTTCATATTAACTCTAAAAACGCAGAACAGAGATATTTTTTCAGAAAGAAAATTGGTACAGTAATATTGCTGCCATATTTCGACTTCATTGATGTACAGAAAAGAGTATATTTTAATACACTTTTCTTTACTTTATGTATTAATCAACATTTGTTTTATTTGTGCAATAAGTTCCACAGATTTCGTATTTAAAGTTAAATAGACAACTCATAATTTTATTTATAGGATTGATAAATACATATTTGTATGTACAAATAGCGAAAAAAGTTAATTTTAGGAAACTAATTTGATACCGGTACGCTTCTAGTTTTTGGTATCATTTAAAGTCCCGCCAAATAGATCTTTGGCGGGTAATGTTATAGTATTATAATGTTATCGCCCTATAATGGTGAAATCTTGCAACTATTTGGCGTAAAAAGTTCGTAGCCTACTCAAATCAAAGAAGTTCCCCCGTTTGTGACATATGTGTCTTAAGTTCACACTAGACTAGTGTCTTTCAAACTGTGGGGTGCGCCCCCTAAGGGGCGTGATAACTCTACGGGGGGATTATTGAAATAACTCTACGGGGGGATTATTGCGAGGATATTGAAAAGTTAAAAGCAAAACAGTATTTAAAAATATTAATTAACTGAAAGAAAACAAACAAATCACATTCTGACAGAATAAAAAACAAAATACACATTTACACTGACATCATACATTTATAAATGTATCAGTACTCTGTACAACGCATTTTATAACCAGTTTAACAATACTAAGTTAAGAACAAGTTTGATAATTACTAGTGACCCCATGGGCTTGTATTAACACTTATCTTGATAATTTGTACGATTTATAGTTAATCCCGTAACTGCCGATTAAAAGTTACGCGATTCGCTTCCCAATGCCATCATTTTCCACGTAGACGCGTGAATGTGATGGAACAAATCCTCTGAAATAAGTAATTCCTTCGCCAACACTGTCTAGGTTCCTTTATTGTATCCCAAAGCCTTCGGAATAGTTTTATGGATAGCATTGCACAGAAAATATCATACTTCGGAAAGATGTATATATACACTCAGAAAATTAATAATCGCTGAGCGAGGCGTTTATATACGCCGGTGTCCCTTAAGAAGTTAAAGTCGTATTGTAGCTTTAGCGTCAAAGTATAGAATTATTGAATTCTCAATGCATTGTTATTTGTATGAAGGGGGGGGGGGTGATGAAAATTATGATTGAATATTGGGTTGCGAATATTGAAAGTTTGAGAAGCACTGACCTACATGATATTTGTTTTAGAGTATTATTCAGTACTTTACCATGTTGGAACCTGGAGGTCGTGGGAGTGAGGGGGTTCGAGTAAGAAGCAGACATTATCTTAGAATAACAAAATCTATCCAACCTTTAGCACTATATGAATGCACTTTAACAACTAAACCCGGGGAGCAATAAGAAATCTTAACCCGAATTTAAGTAACCAAAGTATGAAAGGTCACTTATCTTTCTTAAATCTCTTATATGATCCGGCTTTCAACCTGCTAGCTCGTTCAGCTGTAAAATGGATACCATCCACTATTCCCGTGGATACTTCTTCTAGTATTAATCTTACGCTGCTCGACCACCAATCGCCAACATTTGAATTTAAGCTAACGATCAACTTTTAACCATTACCTCGCCTACTCAACGACTGCACTTAAATAGAGTTTGCATTTTCATAAAACCAAGTCATCTATACTGAAAGCGGTTTTTCAACTAATATCTCAGTTAAAAAGAGTATTTTCCCAAAGAGGATTAGTATAAGCCCTCATACAACCAATTTTGTCAAATCAAACATGTGGCCAAATCCCCCAATACTGCAATTTTCATGCACATAATCGAACTCAATTTTTATAACAATGTCAGCATTTGGCAACCTTTTTGAAATGGCGACGATCGACGGTATAATACGTTCGAATCTATTTTTTAATTTGGAAAATACACTAAAAAATTGTATTTTATTATTTCCAATACTTACCTAAACAATAAAAAAAATCTTGGTAAATTAATGTATATTAGTTCAAGACAGAAGTTTTAAAAGTATTAATCAGGACATTAACCTGGAAAATAATAAAATTCTCTCAAATAATGTAATTCGAATTGTAATTGACGGTAATTTTGTAGTTTATCCGGCAGTTTTCTTGAAAAAGAACAAAATAACTTTTTTTAGTATAGATCTTTATTTAAATACTTAAAAACACTATAAAATTTTTTAAAAAAAATTATATTTAATCTAAGGATATAACATTTAATAACTTGTTTAGAATCAGTGAATTAGTAATCTTTGGAAAATTTCTTATTTATACTTTTCTCAATTGTAAACAATTTTCGGTAACTTCGTATTATGCCGTCAATCAATTTTGTCATTTCAAATGACGTCACCAAATGCCACGATATTCAGTCAATAGTTGTAATCATACCCGTGCACGTTCAAACGCAATAATGACAGCGATCATAGGATTTGGTGACATTTTTTGAATTGGTGATGCCTTTTCGTTTGAGGAAATTGATCTCGACGGTACAATATTTAAGTACCCAATTTGTTGTTGTTGTTACTAATGCCACCTGATCGGCAAAAGCCAGATCGAGGCCCACGAAATTCATCAGGGCAAAGGGCTAGGTGATATCTTTTCGTTATCCGTGGCTTTGGGCACCATACAGGTGACAGTACAATTTGGCCCATTTCCATTCCAATTTTGAGGAAGGACACCCTGGGGGTGGCCAGGAGAGCCTCCTACCTATCTTCTTTTTCCACCAACTTCACGAGAGGACTTGTAACTAGACGGCTATTTAGAGTACCCCCATGTAGCGAAGGGGCACTACCCATTTACAAACATTCATGCCTTCTCCGGGATTCGAACCCAGGCCCTACGGCACAGCAGTCAACGTCGCTAACCACTATACCTGATGGGTGGCAAGTTCCCAATTTTAATACATAATTGAGATGGGATGATTTCAAAAATAAGAGAATTGTATGAATGCTGCTCCGTTAGAAAACTAATTATTTTTCTAAATTTTGCTCTAACCTCTGACCTTTTCAGTTACACATATTCTGTTAAACCTTGACAGATGGTCGTGTATTTGTGAAAAAAACTAACTATTAATGACTATATCCGTTTATTTTTGTAGTTGAATTTGGCAACTTTGTCATATATATGGAACTAATGTGATATAGGTACGTTACTAAGATTGGCATAATTTTGAAATAATGCCAAATCTTTTGAGGCCAGGCTAATGCTACCGTAGTGTAAAATTATCGCTCCTTTTTGGTCTAAAAATGCGTAACGTACCGATATCAAATTAGTGTCACATATATAAATAAGGAAAATTACAAGAGCTACTGTTTTAAATGTATTGCAATATGATTCGTTTTTTCTTGTATGCTTGAGCTTTGCGTAATGTTCACGGAATTATATAAACATAAAGTACTTTTATTACTAAATACATACTATGGTATTATTAGAAAAGAAAATATAAGATAAAAACACAAAAATATTTTGAGTGTCCAATAGTTAGAACTAGATTGCTTCTTTACATGTCTTATAAGATCTGTCCTGACTTTTGCATCAGAGACTTGGCCATTTACTTTACATGATAAGGAAGCTTTGGGAATTTTCGAGAGAAAGATCTTACGATGCATTCTTGGTGGGATCCAAGTGAATGGATCATGGAAACGAAGATCTAACTTAGAACTCTACAAAATTTACAAATAACCTGATACTGTAAAATTTGGAAAATTACAGAGACTTAAATGGGCTGCTCATCTGGTTAGAATGAATGAAAATCGTTGCTGCAAGAAAATCTTTCTGACAAAGCCCATGGAAAATATATCTCGTGGCAGACCCCGTTAAGATGGATTGACTGTGTCAAAAAAGACCTAAATATTTTAAAGGCTGAAAACTGGAAAACATTTGCCAAAAGTAGAGATGCCTGGAAAAAACTCCTGGAGAAGGTCAGGGCCCATCCAGGGCTGTCGAGCCATTGAAGAAGAAGAAGAATAGTTACCTCATTTAAACTATGGGACACTTAAAATATTTTCATGTTTAAATTATTATTAATTATCTGTTATTTTAAGGAAGAGTTTACACTAGACGCATAGGAAAAACGGAACACGCCAGAATCTCTAGATATTTACTTGTTTGAAGACGCTGTTGAGAAGGTATTCTTAGGACTAGCTCTTTTAGATCTCACGTGGATCTTTTTCCCGTCGTACGTTTCGAAACTGTCGGGAATTTCACCATCTACGGGCGCATTTGTGTAATCACCGAACATCCGCTTGATTAATGCTTTGTTTTCATCGATGAAAGTTTCGATTTTCTCCCTAGAAAAGAATGAATCAGATCAAAATACTTCTTTCATTTAAAGTGTTAATTTATAAATAACGTGAACATACTGAAATATTATAAACCAAAGCAAAAAAGTAATGGTAACCAATTGCATTTATTAAGTTACATTATAATCAGTGCAAATAATTCGGAAACATTGCAAAGGAAGTAAATTCTTTCAAACATTTCTAAAGAAGTTTAACATATAATTAAGTACATAATAGTATTATATGTATTACACTCATGTCCATAAATTAAGAATAATTCAGAGTCAAGCGGAAATCGAATTCTAAAATATGTATATCACTCTTAAAATGACTCACACATCTCTTAACACACATCTGCAAGAATTATATGCAAATTGTTGGAAGCCACCAGATGACACCGATAGTACGTCACAATGACGAGAGTATAAGAGGGGGATATATAAGGTATACAGGCAAAGAAGTAAAAATGCTCGCAAGCGCTTTATAAGCCTTTCAGTGCAATAACTGTGGAGTTAATGCACAAAGGACGCATTTGGATGATTTTTTACGTGGTAGAATTATCGGTTGTCTGGAATGTGTGTGTGAGAGCGTGCCCAGCTGGAAATATCCGAGGAACTTGGAATCGCCCAGAGTGTCATCTCCAGAATTTGGTAACGATTCCAAGATGATGGTATTGTGATTAGACGTTACAGCACAGGTCACTCCCTAGTTACAGTGCCAAATGAGGATCTGTATTTGACAGTTACTTCCAAAAGAAACAGATGAAGCATAGAATCAGATCTGTCTCGTCAGCCACTGGGACGACAGTTGTATGGCAGACCATAGGGCAGATTGGTCTACATACTCGTAAAACTGTCAGGTGTATTCCATTTACTGCAACTCACTGTCGCCTGCGTTTAGCCTGGAGTAGAGATCATGCATTGTAGACACCGCAAAAATGGGATTGTGTGATGTTTTCTGACGAGTTCAGGTTTAGTTTGCTGTATGATTCTCACCGAACTTTCATATGGAGAGTGTCAGGTACCCGTTACCACCAAGAGAATATCAACGAACGACACCATTTCGGTGGGGCAAGATTGCTCGTTTGAGAGGGAGGGTTATTCTGGGTTCCAAAATTGACCTGTATGCTCAACTTAGAACCATGGCAGGCTAAATCAATGGGGACGTCATTCTGGGAACAACATGTACGTTTGTTTCGGGGCGCCATTTGCGCAGAATTTGTATCCATCTCACCGTGTAAACATCATAAATATAATGCCTTCAATCGGAGAATATCACCCGTATGGACTGACCAGCATGTGTGGGGCATGCTTGGTCAACGAGTTGCAGCCCATCAACCACCTCCAGATAGATAATTTGATACTCAGCATGCCTAGGCGTTGTATGGACTATATTGCATCGTATGGAGACATACTATGTTTTAACCATCATATCAAGCATGTAATATTGGTTTTTGTAAATAGATTTTCTTTTGTAATTTACTCCAGGGAGCAAAAGTCGCGATTTTTATTAATGTAGCATTGTTTTTGCTCTTTACCTCTTGTTTAATAAAAAAACTTTACAAATAATCACATTTGTTTTGCTTCTGACTCTTTCTTTGCCTGAACTTGAGTTATCCTTAATTTAAGGACATGAGAGTTTATAATATATTTGTATATTTTGGAAATTATATAGTATATTAGTATACATTATTATTATTTAGTTATTTAATATTTAAAACAATATAGTTTGTATATTGTTTAAAATATACAAAAGTACCCTAATTTTGTTTGAATTTATAAGGAAAATGCTGATGCTCATGTAAAAGAAACTAGAGTTGGTATGTTTGGAATACAAATTGATTCTTTCAATAAAATATCAAAGTTATATCCCATAAAAATTGAATTATCGAGACAATGGTCAGAAAATTTATGAGCGAATAATGCAAGATAGCATGCAGTTTCCTGAGAAGAATTCAATTCATCCAGTGATTTTCATTTGTCTCGGTTCACCACAACTTCTTTGTTGTTAATCGAATACCTACTGATGAATTGAGTGTAAGACACATATAAGCGCGTGTGTGTTTCTTAAGTTGCCTTTGACTTGTAATGTAAGATTATGCTTATCGCGCGCGCGCGCGCGCGGGCGTCTTATATAAGCACCCATAAAAGAAAAAAAAAAGAAAATTGTCATGGTAAATTCGAATCATGAATTCGATACAAAAGAAAATGTTCCTAGACATGAATTGTTTCATGTGTTTAAATTAAAATCGAAACTTGCGCTCAGTATGGAATAAACAAAAGTTGCCATATTATGAAAAACACAATATAGCCTTTTTCTTCACTTACTGCGGATAGTTTTGACCAGGTGACGGGCAATATAATTGATTTAACCTCTTAATGCATGGAACTCCTCTGCTGATTTCGCTGTCGCTGATTCTAGGATGTAAAGCACCGAAATAAACAAAAATAAATAGCACCTGGAAATAAAATGGGTCATTTATTTAGTTTGAGAGAAAAAGGTATATTTAATTTAACAAATATATAGAAAGAGATAGAGGTAAGACAGAGAGGGTGATAAGAAAGAGATAGAGGTAAGAGAAGGAAATAAGAGAGAGAGAGAGATGAGAGAGATAATAGAGAGATGATAAAGAGATAAGACAGATATAGAGATAAGAGTGAGATAAGAGAGAAGAGACAGAGAGAGAAAGAGAGAGAAGAGACAGAGAGAGAGAGGAGACAGATAGAGAGGAGACAGAGAGAGACAGATAGAGAGGAGACACAGAGAGAGGAAACAGAGAGAGAGAGAGGAGACAGAGAGAGAGGAGACAGAAAGAGAGAGAAGAGACAGAGAGAAGAGACAGACAGAGAGAGAAGAGACAGAGAGAGAAGAGACAGAGAGAGAAGAGACAGAGAGAGAAGAGACAGAGAGAGAAAAGATAGAGAGATAAAAGAAAGATGAAGATACAGAGAGAAGACAGAGAAAACAGGTAAAGAAAACAGAGAGAGAGAGATTTTAGAGAAAAGAGACAAAGAGGTAAGAGAAAAATGAAGATAGATATGTGGTGTGTGTATAGAAATATAGAGATAGAGGATATATATTCATATCAAGGTAAACCAATTAAGCAACAATATTTTAAGAGTACTTTAACCTTTTTCAAAGAAATACTCTTGTCCAACACATATTAAAAGCTATTACACAATTTTGTTTTATCACACATAAAAAATAATAATAATCTTGCCTCATTTTGTCACATAATGACGTTAATTACGTTAGAATAGTCACCATAATATATCGTTTGTTTTAATATTTTGCGAGAAATTTAATATGAAATTGACAATAGTACAGTTCATGAACTAATATTGTTAATATTACCCTTCCATTCATAGTGATATGTTGACTATATAATGAATCAATACATTATAAGATTATGGAATTTAGTTTTATTTTAATACTTTTTATTTGATTTTTGAGATTGATTGTTAGGATTTTGAAAAGCTTGATTTGAAGAGTTTGAAATTGCTTTTTATAGTTTTTAGTTTAACTTTTAAGCATGTGAACTTCAGCTATAGTTTCAGATCAATGACTGTGAAGGTATATATAACATTAAATTTTTCACAGAAGTATTTTCTTTTCGTAATTCTTTGTTTTTGTCTTAGTTTACTCAAATAATTAAAGGATTAACTTTAAATTTTAATTTAATAATAATAATAATTTGTTTGAACTTTCAATAGTTATACTGTTTTAATTAATTTGCTTAAAAATTTCGCGGATATTTCCATTTAAATGTATTCCAAAAACAATAATTCCAATTCCTACTTTTTTCGCTTATTTATCAAAATATAACTTCAACGGAAATATATTTCCATCTCTCAAGGCTCAATTTACAAAAGAAAAACAAGATTTATTTAACTACAGCACGATTTTTCATTTCAACCAGTCTTAGAAAAAAACCCCAGCATTATACAAAAGAGTTATAAAAGACTTAAAACTGTGAAAAAGTAGCAACAAACCAAAAACCTGTATTCAAACACTTTAGAGTTGAATTACACGTATTCTTCGAAATTCAAGCTGTGTGTAATCATTTATTTCTGTCAACTGGTTTCAAATGTTAGTGACGACAGTTTATGTGCTTTATTTCCATAAATGCCGTCAGTGAAAATGAATTATGCAATCAACTCATTTCCATGGAGCAAGAAGAGCTCTGTTAAGTGCCAGTTAGTATCATTGACATGACAGGAGTTATGATACCCGGACGCGAATTCAGGATGACCTCATCTCTTGGTTAGGAAGGTTCTGGCCGGTCGATTTGAACCCTCTCTTTTGCAGGTCATGGCCAGTCATTAAAGAAGATAATTGATTGTTTTGCTCGCAATGTTTGACGATCTAGAAGCTTTCCCAGAACGCTTAATAACATTCTGGGTGGAATCGTTCGGTAGCAGTGGACTTAAAATTCAATGTCTTCTTTAACGATTTCCGCTCAATGTCTTTTCGAACGATTAATGGTGCCATTCTGAATTTCTGAAGCTGTGATGGATGGACTTGAAGTTCCAAATGCTTCTTAACGATTTCCTCTCATCGAAGATTAGTGCAGGAACTTCATTTTGAGTTCAGTGATACATTTTAATGAATGGATCCAGAACTTGCTATGCATTTGCTATTGCTAATGGAGTTATGAAAGTTTTTATTGCTTTGTTTACACAGTTTGATGCAGTAAAACTTTTCCAAAGTGCCAGTGGCACCCTTAGATGGATTTGTCGGAATCTTTTCTGGTTGTTATAGATTTCAGATTCAATGTGTTGTGTAACGATTTCTTCCCAATGTTCTTTAACGATTAATGGCGCCATTTCAAATCTCTGCAGTTGTTGTAAGTGGGCTTATTTGTGGATTTGGCATTCGATGTTTTCCTTAATGATTTGTCATTAATATTGTTAGTAAATATCATTCCGAGAGCTTCATTACAGGTTCGACAAGTTGAATGGACTCAAACTTGGGTTGCAGTTTGACATCTCCGCTTTAACACAAATTTGTCATGTTTTTGACCAATTCATTATAATCAAAATATTGTTCCAAATGAAACAGTAGAAATAACTGTATAACATGCGATCTAAACTTTTATACATGAAAGTACAAAAAAGTTTATTATAAAATATACAAAAGAGTGATATAATTGGTTATGACAAAAGTGAGTTTATAGTTAATATAGGTGAACAAAAAGACTCATGAAATCTCTCAAACTATTTGACCTATAGACTTAAAATTCGGCAGGCATGTTCCTTTCATTGAGCAGAGATCCACTAGAAACGGATTTTGCGAGAATTGATTCCGAAAGAAGCATTACGGGGATGTTATAGACAAAAATTCCATTTTTGAACTATTACATCTGTAATGCTTGTCGGTTCCTGCTTCTCTCTGATCCCCCTTGTCTACCCTCGGACCCGGCTAGAAATGTGAGAGGAACTGAATAATCAGTAGACATGATTCACTCTAATTATTTTATTGTCACCAAAATATCAAGCAAGCACAATAATAAACTAATTAAGATAAAAGATCAGATAGCAGAGCGCAGAGGTGAGACTCATTAGCCTGGGGATAATAATACGGACCCTCAACTAATTCCACGAAACTTATACGAGCTCAATATAAACTACGTCGCGCACTAATACGCTAAACTTCTATTTAAACAAGGATCACGATACCTGTACTTTTATGAAGTTGAATCCTCCATTTGAGGCATTGAATGCGATCCTTATCCTGATTTAATCACCGTCGAGTGATACTCTTAGACCTTTTCAATTGATAAATTCCGATTTGCACTTAATCATTTCACGATCCTTCACTCACCAATTAACTCGTAAAGCTCACGAATACAGAATTTATATAATGTGCTTAATTTGCATAATCACGCTTTCTTCACTCGGTGAAAGTTGGTTGATAATATTATTGCCCCAGAAAAATCTCCAAGGGGTTAGTTATAGACGCATATAGATCCGTCACACACCTACAGATTTAAAAGTGGCAAACATATTTCTTTTACTGATTATAGATTCTCTAAGGACAGCTTTTACTGAAATCTGTACCCAAGGGGAGTTACCGGGGTGTTATAGATAAAAAAAATTCCAGTGTCTGAACTATTGGATTATGTGGAATTGGACTATAAAGATGGGTTGCATGGGGCGTAATAGACGAAAATTCACCTTTTTTGATTTAATACATCCACAGGCTTCTGAAATTGGGAAAACATGTTCCTTCTGTTGAGTAGAGATCCAGTGAAAATGGGGTTTGCGGAATCGGGGACCCTTTCGAGAGGAGAGACTATAGGGGCGTAAAGGGTACATATGCTTCTGTTTTTGAAATTAAAGTCCTGTCCATTTTAAGCCAAGAGGTAAGGGTTTTTAAATTTTGTTTTTTAATACAATCAAAACCAAATGCTAGGACTTAGATAGCACAAACTTGAAAAGAAAGATCAGTCTTACATTGTCATGAAATACTCAGTGAAGCGGGCGGGTATTTATATATATCTTGTTCAAATTTTCAATCGTTCATACAATGCTTTTTATTTATCCGCAAAAGTTTAAATAAATTTTTAAAAACTTCTATTGGATGACACTTGATGTTGGTACAGTTCTTTCAAATATTAATTCATTCATTAAATTTTATTTCTTAATTTTAAATTTATTCTGCGTTATTTCTGGCGAAGTTACACCGTGTTGCAGCAGATGGCACCTTAAGTTTTTCCAACGAATTTTTTCTTGGCTTCAAATACATTTTTTAAACTTGTAGTGGAAGACACTTGATGTTAATACAGTTTTTTTAAATATTACTTCATTAGTTAAATTTAATTAACTAAAATAAATTTTTCTTTGTTTTGACCTAAGTAGGAATTGACTTAATTTTTTTTTGATATTCCTTGTTTTATATTACGAGATCTATGCATATAATAATATATGAATATCTTTTATTCAGACAAATGAAAGTATAATAGTAGTATAACTACAATATATAAGAATAAAACAATTCACTCACGCACGTGAATTAATGATATATAAACTAACTATAAAAATAACGCTATTTTAGCATTCTCTATGTATTGAAGAACGTTTCTATATATCTAAGATTAGTATATTCTAAGCGACTTAATTTTTATCATTGGTTTAATCGCTGATTATGACGCCATTGAGATAGTTTTTCGAATTTTATTTATAAAAAAGAAGTAAATACTTTTTCATCATTTCCTGTCAAAGAAAATGAAGCATTTTTGTGTCATAACACTCTTTTTAAAATTTAGAAGGAAATCTGATTACTTAGCACATCACTCAATAAGTCCCGGGTCTAACTAATAAAATAACAACTTTAAGGCAAAACTGAATTTTATTTATCAAGATACTCCCCTTCAAGAGTGGTACATTCAGCCCAGCGATCTTTTAATTTTGTAATACCTTTTTTCGTCGAACGATTTGTTTTTGTTCACAAAATAGGCTTCAATTTCGGCAATCACTTCTTCATTTGAGCCAACCCTCTTTCCTTTGAGCATTCCTCTTAGGTCTAAAAACAGTCAATGGTCACTGGGGACCATATATGGACTGTATAGTGGGCAGGAAAGTAATTTGAAGCGCAATTCATTCAATTTGACCATCCTTTTTTTGGACGTGGCACGGAGCAATGTCTTGGTGAAACAGCACTTTTTTTACTTTTGGATTTGAGGACTTTTTTCCCTTTATTTCTTCATTCAGTTGATCCAACAACACCATGTAATTATCAATACTAATTAATGGTTTCTCATTTCTCCAAGTTAGTCACTTAACAAAATTACCTGCATACCCCAAAATACAGAGGCTGTAACCTTGCCAGCTGGCCTTTGAGTTTTTGGTCGCTTTGGACAGCTTTCACCAGCTGCTGTCCACTCAGCTGATGATCTTTATGATTCAAGCGAGTAGGAATGGAGCCATGTTTCATCCATTGTCACATATAAATGTAAGAAACCTGTTTATTTTGCTTAAAACAACAAACAGTGCTGTGAATCGTCGATGCGTTGTTGTTTTTGATCGACAGTGAGCAAACGCGGCACCCACTTTGAACACATCTTTCGTATTGACAAATGATCATGCAAAATAGTAAATACACTGCCTTTTGATATCTTCAAATACTCTGCTATCTTAGACAACTTCAATTTACGACGGCTAAAACGATTTTATGGACTTTTTTGATGTTTTTTGGACTGCAGAATTTAGGCGACCTGAGAGTTCAGCGTCATTTGTGTCAGTGAGACCACGTTTTAAGTCAGCATACTACATCTTAACCGTTGTTGGCGATGGAGCAGAGTCCGGATAACACTTATCCAGTCATTTTTTTGCTTGAACAGTGTTTCTTTCCATCAAAAAGCAATGCTTAATTAACACAGGAAATTCTTTTTTATCCATGGTTTCTAAACAAACAAAAGTTACTTCACTAAAACCACTGTGTGTGTAACTTTTAGATAAACAAGATGTTGTCATGAAATTTTGTGTGTGACACATGTCATTTGAAAGTTACTATTACTAGGCTATGCTTAGGAAAATTAGAAGGTATCACCATTTATATGTCAGGCTCGGGGCTTATTGAGTGATGTGTTATTATCGTTTAAAACATTATACAAATGTTAAGTGAAAACTGCGATTTTATTTTGGATATTATTAATTTGTTATGCTCATAATATGTTTTTTAAAATTATATCCATACAGAAGAATTTATCAGCAAGTTAGAGCTTCCAATTTTCGTATAGAGAGAATCTGATTACCCACGCACATGTGCGCACGCACATAATTGCATAATACTTATATATTCTTAATAATAATTAGATATATTTGTATATTAATAATTCATCCACGGAAAGACGTTGCTTATGCATTATTTTACAATGCTTTCTACTTGCTGCGGGTAATTAGTCCACTTAAAAAGCTCTTAATAGAAACTATGTTAAGAATCATGAATAAACGTAGTACTTATTTATTGATGCCACGAATTTTTTGCTACGTTACAATTGTTCGCCACACAGTTACAGTACGTTTATACGATTAGGAAATGATACATGAACTTGAATTTGTGTTTTTATATAACGTACTGTAGTGACATTTGGGTTTTGATATCTTCAGCGCTTGAGCATAACTTCTCATAAATGGAGAAATTATTCTAAGTCGTCAAAAGGGGATATCCGTAATAACTTTCATAATACTTATGATGGTTGGAAAATATTTGTATAGGTTCCAAAAGCTTAAAAAAACTAAAATTTAACTTTGATCGATTGATTAATATTACTATTTAAATTAGTTTATTTTATTTGAAGAAGTTATTAAAATTTTATATTTATAGAATCAATTTCTTTTAGCAGAATAAGGAATAAGGTAGATAATGGTGTAAATGGACAAATTTAAATTTAATATGAATACTATTATTCTTTAAAAAAAATATTTGGGAAAAATTGAAAGAAAATCATGTATTAGATTATCTCGCTCTCAAGTGATTCATAATAAATTTTCCTTATGATACGTGAATAAAAAACTAAGCATATAAAAATTATTATATGTGTGTGGTCCCTTAACACTGACTGTTTTCTAGTCATGTATTTAAGCTTGTTCATTTCGTAAGTTATTCGAAGAAATTGAATGATATTTTGAATTTAGAGACTTCATGACAAAAGAAATTAAAATATTTTAAGGTTTTAATGAGCTGTGCATTTTAAAATTTTATTATCATTTTTTAGAATTGAGGACAGGAATTATTTCTCGATTGGTGTCAATAATTTTGATAAACTTTAAATGGAAAATTTTATATTGTGAAATATTTCAGTGGAAATTAAGAATAAGGGATGAGTTTTAAAATTCCTTTTAATTCATAAATTTTCATACAAAATGTATCAAAATTTTAAATCTAGCTTTCTTTCAAGATGAAAAATCAAGTACATAAATACGATATCGTTAATGTGAGAAAATATTTTTTGAGTTAAATAATTAATTAATTGTTTCATTAACAATGTAATTTTATTCTTTTAGTAATAAAAATACCAACTTCGTCTAGATGCAAAGATATTGCGAAAAATATTAAGGGTTCCCTCTAATCCAGTGTTTCTCAAACTTTCAATGTTTGCAACCCAATTTTCAATCATAATTTTCATCGTGCCCCCCCCATACAATTACTATGTATTGAATGCAAAAGTAATGCACTTTGAAGCTAAAGCTACAATATGACCTTACTTATAAACCGTACAAATTATCAAAATATTGAATTTTGTGTATCTTACTTTTAAGTAAGGAATTTAAGTAAGTTACTTTTTAGTACTATAAGTATTATATGTTTAATTCTAATTTTTAAATTGGAACAGATTATACAAAATAATTTTTAATTACATTAAATATTTATTTCCTTAACCATCCATTTTCCATCCATTCTAAATCTAGCCGGATTTGTGCAGTGGCTTTTTTGAAGACAAAATATAGATCTTATTTAAATATAGAAATAGAAATTAGAGAGACAATTTCTAATATTAAACCTTCCTTTTAAAAGTCCATCGGAGTCTAGTAATTATTAAACTTGTTCTTGATTTAGTATTGATAATAATCACACAAGTACATTGTGCATTACAAATACATTTATAAGTATATTATATCAGTGTAAATATGTATTTTTTTATTATGTCAGAATGTATATTTTTTGCTCCTTTCAGTAAATAAATAATTTTTAAATAATCTTTTCGATATGCTAGCACCCCCACGTGGCCACGCCCTCCAGTTTGAGAACCACAACTCTAATCTTTAAGACTTTGAGCAATGTCAGTTTGCTTGATGAGATCTTTATGATGATGAAACTACAAGAATACAATGCAAAAAAAAACGTTGTCCAGGATTTAATGCGGTTTTTCGCATGAGTTAACATACCGAGGAAGCCACAAAAATTACAATTTCGTCATACTTTTACCTGCAAGAATTTTTTCACAGAACAGAATCGTAAATATTACATATTTACTGATATAAAGTTTCTTTTTCTTTTTTTCCTAATTGTAAATAAAATCTTTGTTAAAAATTCATATTGTCAAAAGAAGATCTGTAAAGTTATCATTTAAAAAGTTCATACTTAATGTTTATTAAATTGCTGCTTGAATTACTTTGTCCATACATTTTAAATACCTTGAGGATTCCAGTTATTTCAAGAAGCATGATAAAAATGTAAAATATTTGAAACCTTGTTTTATAAAATCGCCTTCAGAAATTTACTTCTTGCTTCATTGAAAAATATTTTTTTTATTGAGATTTTGAGACTCTGGTATGATAAAATGAAAGCTTAAAGTATGGTAATGTTTAAAAATTTAAATTTGAGGATGTTAAAATGTGTAGCGGGATTGCAATTCACGATGAATATTTTATCTTCAGCTTACTTGGCATTTACTTTCTCATTTTGTACGAAAATGAAATTTTTTTTTTCGTTTCAAAAGAAAGTAATGAAAAAAAAAGTATTCTCTGAGAATTTTATGTCTTAAAAATAGCTTACCTAAGGGAATAAATCTTCTAATTAATGCACATATTTAAAAAAAACCCCTCAAGAATATAAAACTACGCGAGCTCTTTAAACATTTAAAAATAACAAAGTTTATAGAAATAGAGAAGAGACAAAATGAATTAAGAGAAAAAATTGCCCATTAATGATTCACATATGCTAATACAATTATAGATGGATTGACGGGGCTATTCGCGAGATTTCACTACTAATCCTCTTGGGAAACTTTGGGGCTAGCATTTATACTATTTCACTGCCTTTTCAGGAAAAACACGAGATAGTTATATGCTAATTAGTTCGACTATATAAAGTCTAGATTTTATAATTGTAAGGGAGAAGGAGTTGCCAAGCTGTAAGGTAAGTATCGTCGGTAAATTACTTCACGAACTTAGCGCGCATTTGACAGATATAACATAAATTATAAGAGTAAATTGTTAGATTAACCATTGAAGAAAATAGATTCAGTACCGACCTGAGGTTAGCAAGTATTCGTCTCCTTGTCCATTCTGATAGCCGAGATTACTTAGATTTGAGTATTAGGATTAATCGACGTATTAGGGAATCACTCCTAGTTTTCTACTTATAGTTAAACTTGTGATTGTATGTGTGTTTGTCAGTCCTGAATAAACATAATTGTTATTATGGCCTTTGTTGGTGATGATATATTTCCTCCCACACTTAGAGACGCGCCGGACGGTGTGAGCGGGGTCCAAAATAGGATCTAGCCACCACAATGCTTTTAATTATGTTGTTTTAATGCTAAAATATCTTTACGTTACTTATTTTAAATTTTTGAATGTATGCATATAAAGACAGCATTATATTAGACGCATTTGTATTGTTAAATATCCTTGGGACTAAGGATATTAAGCCCCATGTTAGTCCCATGTTTACTCTAAATAACGACTAGAGTCGTTATCTAAACATGGGACTAACGACTCTAGTCACACATTTAAACTACCGTAAAATATGGCACATAACGATGACTTTTAACGCAAAAAATACGATCGAAATATAGGGGTGCGCGTATTTGGGTATAAAAATGCATGACGGATCTATACAGTGAACAGATCTATACAGAATGACACTTGATGTTAATAGTTTTTTCAAGTATTTATTCATTAATTAAATTAAAAAATGAATAAATAGTAAAAAAACAAAAATAATAGTCCAACAGGATATATAGAAAGGAAAGTTGGTCGGTGTATCCCTGTAGCACAATAGATAGCGCGTTGGACTTCTAATCCAAAGGTCGTGTGTTCGAATCACACCTGGGATGGCCTAATTTCTGAGAATGTTATTTATTTTGCACTATACTATTATATTAGAAAAATTAAATTTAATTCATAAATAAACAGTATAACAAACAAAAAAATAGTCAAACATCATATATAGAAAGAAAATTACAAGGAAAATCGCTTTCTATCTTGTCACTTAATATTGTGATTCTGTCATAAGAATATACATATTTATATTAATTGTAGCTATTTAACAAAAAGTAACTAAAATAGAATTTTTCTTTGCTGACCTAGTAAGAATTTACTTAATTTTTTTTAAATAACTTGTTTTAGTTTTATTCCTATTCTCAATTATTAGGCGAATACAACTTCAAAGAAAAGGCAAAACTGGAAGATATTATATATAATTTTTTAAAAACAAACATTAAAATGTTATAAATTATTTTAACTAAATTCAGTACCAGGACCATCCTATCTTCAAAAAAGTTATGAAAAAAAATCCATTAAAAGATCTTAGCAAGTTTTATTACCACGCAACATTTGAAATGTTCGGAAAAATATCAAATCAGTTAAAACAAAACCCAAAGAACATTCACTATTCCTACTGCCGAAAAGCTGTCAAAAAAAGTTTAAGAAGCTACAAGTAAACTACTTCGTTAAAGAATATAATTTCAGAGTGAATATCAAAATAAAAATATTTTCTATCAGTGGGTTTGTGAAAAGAAAATTGAACCAAACACAGAGAATTATCTAACAACCAATAAATCCCGCAAGCTTGATATATAATTTTACAGAAATTAAGATATTCAACAATAACAACGCATAGAAAATAAATCAATCAATAAATAATCACCATACCATTCCAGCTAGAACGTGAGTACCGGAACTATCTTACCTTTAAAGAGAACATGACGAAAGTCATCAAAAGGCTTCAACAACTCTACAGATCTAACAGCCCTCAGGTCCGGTGAGGGTACATCCTCCCACGTGGCCATCAATAGCGAACCGGACCGTGGTATGGGTGTGTGATGCACCTCTCTGGTTGACCGCAGGCGTGTGGAGGTGGGCAACAGGAAACAGTACACCACTTTCTCTTGAGAAGGTATACGCTACACCCTTGGAACGGCCGCAGAACGAATGAAGTCAGGAGGGAGATCAAGTTATTCATTGCTTTGGATTTTAATTTTTAAGTGGAAGACGTATTCACTGTCGTCCTTGGTGGCACGTGCCGCGCTGGACCGGTTGCTGGGAATTGACCGCGTTGTTGACTGAGATACATTGAATGGGCCAATTAGATTTCGGACGAATTGTATTGTTTTAATCGATTTAGGTTTGAAATAAAATATTCGGGGTGATAGTAATTGCTTTTATCTGGTCGTTGTGAAATGACCTTGGTGTTCCTCAAGAATTAGTTGTTCTATTCGATTGAAATCTGTTTTGTTATCGATGGATTTGAGGGATTATGGGACTAATCGATGAAACGCTTATGGATTCGAATTGTTTTTTTTCCTTCTATTTTCCGGTTGTTGACAATTGACCACGATCTGTTTATAGAAAAGAGCTGATATGGTAGAAAAGGAAGAAAAAGAATTTCGAACGAAACGTGTTTTGTTAATCGTTCTGGATGCGAGAGGAAATCGTTATGTTAATATTAATTGTTTCGCGGCTTCAACTTCCTTTACGAACTTTGAACTTTATTTGTATGATATAAAAATGAACATTGACAGATTGAGAAATAAATGCGAGTTTACTTGATAAAAGAATCGTGAGAAGTACGTGGGGTTTGAAAATCAGCACGAAGTAAAAAATGTCCATAAAGAGTAAAAACTGACTTTTTAAAATTATAAAAAATGGTTTAAGTAAAAGGTCTCGTATATAAATTTTTAAAATTTAATCTTGAAAAATTTTTTATAATAAAATCAGCAGTTAAATATTGCAGAGTTCACTTGAAAGACGGCAGGAAAACCACACGAAGATTATTAATGGATTAACTCAGGGGTGGGCTCTATTTGTTTTAACTCAAGTAGGGGTAGCGGAGGATGCCAAACGGCAGCACCTTTTTAAAATGCTTGCATTCATTAGATAACCTTGTATCTAAGAAATGGTATAAATTGTATAATAAAAATCAATAAAAATATATGTTAAATAATATTGAGGCAGTTTTATCCAATTTATTTATTGTATTAATTTCATATCTATAGCTGCAAACATATTTAATTTTAGAGTAAGATTAATAAAGCAAATGTACTTTATCACACTTTTCTATAGTACTTTTTTTGAAATCAGGAGTGAGATTACTTGCTTAAATTCTCATTACAACCTGCAAGTTAATATCATCCAACTTCAGTGGCGTAACGGAGAACATTTGCCCCCCCCCCTGCAAAGTCAGGGTTTGGCCCCCAAGTTGGATTTTACAAAGGGTAGGTACTTGGCGGCAGTCAGGCTTCGGGCTCCCTAGAACACTGCCCTCCCTCCCCGTTGCGGGGGTGTACGTTCTGCCACTGGTCAACTTGCATCTATATTAACTCTTGTTGAACTTCCTGCAAGAAACATTTTACTCACTAAGTTTAGCTTTTTGACCCAATATAGAGAACATTTTCTGTCTATTTGGTTTTTTGACTGTCTTGGTAGGCCGCAAGTGACCTCTTTGCTGGCCTCTTTTTGCCCATCCATCACTGAATTAACTGATTTTTAAAGTTATAGTATATTTATGTAAAGAATAGTATAATATCGAGGTTACGAGGTTAACATGAGTGTGTGAGTGAATATTAACGTCGCATTGATCAGCTACATGAGGGCTTTTGGCGACGGACCTCGTAGTTTTGAGCTTTGGTCAAGTAAAGAGAACGACACCTGAGCTGGCACTCTCTTCTCCTAAGTATCCCACCCCACTAAGGGAGGACGTGTGAACTCTCGACAGATTTAACGTTGTGTGTGTGTGACGGATCTATTCGCGTCTATAACTAACCCCTTGGGGACTTTTCTGGGACAATAATTTTACCAACCAACTTTCACCGAAGAAGGAAACTTCATTATGCAAATTAAGTATATTATATAAAGTCTGTATTGGTTTTGAGAGTTAGTTGGTGTGAGGAGGATCGTAAAATTATTAAGTGTAAATCGTGAATTATTAAGTGACTTTATCAATTGAAGAAGTCTAACAGAGGATCACTCGACGGTGATTAAATCAGGATAAGGATCGCATTCAAGGCCTCTAATGGAGGACTCAACTTCATAAAAGCACAGGTATCGTGATCCTTGTTTAAATAGAAGTTTAGCTTATTAGTGCGCGACGTAGTTTTTATTTGTGAAATAGTAATGACTTGAATTTCATGATTATTATCTGACCATAATATCTAATCATAATTATCTGACCATCAAAAAATTACGAGGTCCAGCACCAATAAGTCCTTTATGTTGCTTTATTGTGATTTTAACGCAATCAACCTACTTTTCTAAGTAGTACTTAAAAACAAAATAAGTTTAAAGTACTTAAAAACAAAATAAGTTTAAAGTACTTAAATAAAAAAATTAACTATCCGAAAAAAACTATTCTTTTTCCCCCATCGCAAATATATCTATTAGTGGTCAATTTTTATATGAATAGAAATATTGAAAGTACAAGAGCTTTGAAATATATATATATATATATATATATATATATACATAAGCCTAATTTCTAATTTATTATTTGTTTATTGCAAATATATACAGGGTGCGGCAAAAAACTCCGACAAATTTCCTACCTCCTAGAATAATTAATAAATTTCCGTTTAATTGGTATTTTCATGTTTCTTTATCCACCACTTGAATAATAAAATATTTTTTAATACATTTCTTAGTTTGTACTTTAATTTCTGTGTTTTTGATAATGTCGAGCAAAAGGTGAGCTATTTTAAAGTTGTTTCAGGAAAGGAAACGAAAGTGTGAAGTCGTTCATTTGCTTATTGTACCTCGGCAAACAGTGTTTGATGCAATTTGCCGTTTCAAAGAGTTTGGCAATAATGGTCGACGTCCAGGAAGTGGGCGAAAACGCACTATAAACTTTTCAATGGATCTTAAGGCCATCGAAAAGCGAGTCCAGAAGAATCCGATGGTTTCCATGAGAAAATTGCTCGTGACATGAGAATATGTGTCAGATCGGTGAGACGAATTGCAAAAATGGAGCTTGGACTGAAGCATTACAAGTTGCGAAAATTTCAGCTCCTCAATGAAAAACACAAACTCGTACGGCTCCAAAGATGCCGAAAACTTTTGAGTCGAGCCGCAAGTCAGCGTTGGGAGAGATTCCTTTTCACTGATGAGAAGCTCTTTGCGGTTCAACAAGTTCATAACTCCCAAAACGATTGAATCTAGTCTATGGACGCTCCAAGCATTCGGCAATTGTTGAACATCGCCAATATCCAAAGTTGGTCATGGTCTGGGGCGGAATTTCCGCAAGTGGTTAAATTCCTTTGATTTTTATGGAAGAGGGCGTTAAAATCAATCGAAAAGTGTACCACAGAGACATTCTTGAAGCTGTTGTACTTACGTGGACCCAAAAGCATTTCGAAAATGCAAAGTGGACGTTTCAACAAGACTCTGCACCAGCTCACAAGGTCAAAAAGATACAAGAATGGTGCAAGGCAAATTTTCTAGACATGATATCATGGGAAGAATAGCTACCCTACTCTCCGGATCTCACTCTCATGGATTGCAGTGTATGGTCCATTTTTGAGTCCAGAGACTGCACTAAACCATACAAAACATTAGACTCTCTAAAGCAATTGTTTCTGCGGGAATGGGATAGATTAAAGGTAAAAGACTTGAGGCTTATTGTTGAAAATTTCTGCATTGCTGCAAACGGCGGTCACTTTGAAACCAATTAAATTTATTTATTAGTATGAGTGTACTCTTATTATATATTATTTGTTATATTTTGTTAATTTCTTAATTTTTTATAAAGTTGTTTAAAAAATTGTTTGTCCGGGTTTTTTCACCGCACCTTGTACAGTCGAAACTCTATATTGCGAATTTTTCTATAAAGAGAGCTCTTTTTTGGAACCAAGAACATTTAACGATTTACTTTGCTAAACAACCTCCCAATAGCGAAGTATATTTTCTATATAACGAACTTTTTCTCTTGTGATTAAATTTTGTTCTCTCTATTTTTAAAGTATTTCTGGACATTTCAAGCTTTTATTTCTTTCAACACATTTTATGGTGGTCATGAACTGGTTTTAATAGGTGCCTAACTCGCCAAGAGCAATAGAATTCTGCGCGCTTCATCAAAGAAGTGCAATCTTTAACTGCCATTGTCCAGTTCACTAGAAACATCTTCGATAAATAAATAATGTTATAAAATAATGTATGTTTAAAATTACTTGTATGCTTTAAATTAAAAAATATATCCTTAAAATTCATTAATTTAAATATAAAGTTATTTTCTTAAAGTTGAACATATACAGTGCATTCCTCGATATTCTTTTTTCTTGTTTTCCTTGCAGATGTTTCTGTTTAATGGGAACTATACACTCACTTCCAGAAGTTAAGCACGAGGATGTAAAATGCAAAAAATCAACAAATACTTCCTTGATTGACACAAAACTTGGCAGTAAAGTAGCATGTATATTTATACATAAAACAAAATCAATAATTATATACAGAAATGAAAACAATATTAAATTTTTGTAAGTTATCAGATAATGTCATACTGGAGACTTAAACAGAATTATGTATAAAGTGAAAATAACCAGCATAAAATGAAAAAAAAGGGACATTAATAGGGTATGTGATCCCCCTCATCTGTATGCAAAGTTTATACCTTCTGACCATGCTTTCAATTAGGTGGTCAACCACCGCAGAATTAAGCAATCGCCATTCTTCTTGTAGAGCAGTTTCCAGCTCAATAAGAGTGGCTGGAGGTGGGAAACGTGAATATACAACATGTCCGAGAGCATCCCAAAGATTTTCAATGGGATTAAGGTCGGGCGAATATGCTGGCCACGCCATACGCGCAATCCCTTCACTCTCCAGGTAGTCATCGACGATGTCAGCTTTATGGGGACGTGCGTTATCGTCCATTAAAACAAAAGTAGGTCCAACTGCTGCAGCGTACAATCTCACAATGGGTTCTAGGACTTCATATCGATACCGGACAGCCGTCACAGAACCTCGTTTAAAGATGTGCAGGTCAGTGCGGTATCCTAATGAAATCCCTGCCCGCACCATAATGCTTCCTCCTCGGAATGTGTGATGTTCGGTGATGTTTTGGGGCTGATTGCGTGTTTCTTGTTTACGCCATATCCTTATACGCTTGTCATCTGGCTCCAGAGCAAATATTCGCTTTAGTAAACACGACAATGCCACAGTCAGACACAGTCCAATTGCCATATTCCCGGCACCCCTTTAATCGTGCCTCTCTTGATTGGACGGATAGAGGAACACAATCGAGGTACCCAGGCATACAGTCCATTCATATGTAATCTTCGGAGTACAGTAGCTGCAGATATAGCCTTACCAATGGAAACTGTAACCATAGATGTCACACGTGTGGAGGTCGCTCTGCGATTCCGCTTGGCTACAATAACAATATGTCGATCTTCCGCGGGGTTTGTAACTCTTGGGCGACCGCCTATGGGCCTTCGGACATTTGTCTGTGCGGTTTGAAATTGTTTCCATAAACGTGACATTACAGAATGATGAACGCCGAAGAAAAGAGTAACATCTGTGATCGACTGTCCTGCTTCAATGCGCTCCACAGCACGCCAGTGCTCAGAATCTTCCATTCGTTTTCTGGAAGTCATTTTTCTGGAAGTCATAGAAACATGTATGTCTTGAAAGCAAATTGTGTGAAAGTTTTAAACACCTTCTATCAGCACTTACAATCAACTTCTGTAACCCTTCATAAAGCTGGCTTCTTATAAGACTGCCCTTTTTGCATATTTCTTGACATGAAAGCACGATTGGCTGTTACCTAACATATTTGCATATTTCCATCTACCTCTGCAGCGAATTGCATCGTCTTCAATTCTGATTGGCTTCCGGAAATTAGCATTTTCCTTTCCGTACTTAACTTTTGGAAGTGCGTGTATATAAAATAAATAGATAAAAATTTACAAAAAGGTGTGAATAATTACTTCTTTTTAATAAACAGTGTTGATCAATTTAAAATTTGTTTTATGTAGTTTATAAAGTATATTGGAAGATGAACCACTATATAACAAATTTTCCATATAAACGAATTTTAGGGGTCTCAGGGGTGTTAACTTTCTCTAGAGGGCTGAAAATATAAAGATTATTCAAATACATATAACTCTTTGAAATTAAAATTAAATAATTCAAATCTTTTACATATTATTTATAAAGGAATGAGGCTTCAGAAAAGTGTAAAATGTTTAAAATATAATCATAATTTTAAAAATTATAAGCATATGAAAATAAGAAATATTTCTGTAAGAAATATTAATTAAGTTTTACGTTGAGCATGCTAATTTCTAAAGTAGTAGCTTTAATTACTAGCAATAAGTTGATTTATAAAGTTAAATGTATCCTTATTACATCGTAGTATTTTTAAATAAATAGAATAATAAGTTAAATATTTTTTAAAATAAAAAAATTATATTTTCAAATTTTTTAAAAAAAATTTCAATATTTTTTAAATATTTTGAAATATAAAAGATATATTATTCTTAAATTAGTAGGGTTTAAAGAGTATGATACATTTTATAATTCTATAAAGTTTTATACATGAAAGGCTACTATTTTAGAAAACAGCGCGCGCAACGCAAAAATTACTTAATATTTATTACAAAATTATTTCTTATTTGCATATGCTTATAATTTTTTAAACTTATGATTATATTTCAAACATTTTGTACTTTTTGAAACCACAATTTTTGTAAATAATGTGTAACAGATTCGAATTATTAATTTAAATTAAAAAGAATATACCTGTTTGAGAAAATTGCTTATATTTTCACCCTTCGAGACAAAATTAACACCCCTGAGACCCCTTCATTAAATAGAGGTCCCCGACAGTGTCTTCTTTATTATACTATATTAAGCTCCGTCGCATTTATATATTCTTATCCTTTCCAGAATCAATTAATTTCTACATTAACCTAGTATTGCGATATAAGCGTGAAATATTGTTATTTAAAAAAATAATTTTAAAAAAAAATTGCCTCTACTATATATGATTAATAACTGCAAATTTCAAACACGTAAAAGGATCATTATTATTAAGTTGATTGATGGTATTTGTTATCTTAAACTAGTTAAACCGGTAGATAGGGATCGTGACTGGTATTTTTTTCAAAGTCTTTCCAAAAGGTGTCTATTACTGTGTTATAATACTGTAAAAATTTTTAAAGATGGTGAAAAACTTTTTTATACTTTTTTATACAAAGAAATTGTGATGGTTAATGATAATGTGTTATTCGGAATTTCCGCAAGGTAATTAATAATTTAATATTTTACAAGCTCTGTGAGAGAGAAAATATAGTTCTCACGTCATAGGTAATTCTCTATTTCTGTATAAAAGTTTAACAAAATGCAGCATTTTAACTGAAAATAGTGATTAACAAAAGTGATGTCATTTTTATATTCTACGATTAAAATTTTTAAGTATCCCATTAATATCAAAACAAATAAGTAAAAATAATCATATACCGTAAAATAATATAGTAAAATCCGGCATATAACGAGTATCTATACTTTCAAGCTGCAGTTTTTAATTTTGATGCATATTCGCCGTATAACGCAAACCCCCTTTTTAAAAGAAGAAACTTGAGCTGTACGTATGTAGTGCTCTTATGTTCTTAGGTTATATATTCAAGGTGTGTCCCAGGCTTTTGAAAAAATAGTACTCGTCTAGAATTGCAACCCTTTTTCAAAAAATAATGGGCCATCTTATTAGCTTTATAAAAATAACAAGTTTGTCATTTTCCGTTCACTAGAACAAAAACTCCAAGTGTTTTAGTAAAAGCAGATGCCATTACTTTAAGCAAGATGTCATACTTTAAAACGCGTTTTACTCGAAATGTGATTTTTTGAAAATAATCAAACGGGGTCAATGATTGCTAAAAAGGTTTTGAACATAATTAACTGTGAAATTTTTTCTGTGAGTTCTGTTTAATAGTAGAATTGTTTTGATCTTCAGATTTATCAATCCCTGTTTTATTACAAAATTTACAGTCCCTTATGTGAATATAATCACTGTTTTTTTTTCAAAGCAATTTCATATAATAACTGAAATAAAGTGCTCTAGTTTTTGTAAAAAAGAAAATATCTCTTATCCTGAAAGTCATTTCAAAAATGAATAATATAGCAACACATGAGAATAGAAAAATTGAAAATTCGTTTATAAATATTTGATACAGAATGGGACGCGTTTATGCTATTTTTTTGTCAATTTTTACTTATTTTTTCCATTTGAGTGCTAATAATTTCTTTTTCTCTTTTTAATTTTAGCACAATTTTCTTAAAATGCACTAAACGGATCTAAAAATAACAAAAAATCCCAATATCTCTTTTTTAAAAAAAAAAAGTTGTCGCAACCAGTCGGATACATCAATATAAATATTTTTTGAGCTTTGAGCAAGTTTTAAAATGTGTGTTTTTGCTTACCATGATAGGGGCTGTGCACACATTATCATCATCTACTGCAATGAACTCTTCTGATAATACGATAGAACTTTCCGATCCGGCTGGTTTTTTCCGTATTTGGTTAATTCCCAGGAAGAAAATCTTTTCGTGTTATGCGATTTTCCTTTCATGTTAAAAGAAAAAATGCATAAAAATACGTAGTATATTGTAGGGACCGTTGTATTATATTGTGTTTATTGATATTTCGTCTTAAGGTTTCCTAAAATTGCGAATTTTGCCATACATTTTAACAAATGACTTTATTTTATAGGCCATCTTATTAGCTTCATAAAAATACCAAGTTTATTATTTAACGTTCACTGGAACAAAAACTACAAGTGTTTTAGTAAAAGTAGATGCCATAACTGGACCAAGATGTCATACTTAAAAACGCGTTTTACTCGAAATGCGGTTTTTTGGAAAATGCTCAAACAAGGACAGCGCGATTGCTTAAAAAGTTTTGAAAAAAACTAACTGAAATTTTTTGTGTATGTTTTGTGTTTTAGAAGTGTTTCAACTTTCAGATTTATCTATCACTGTTTTATTACAAAATTTACAAACCCTTGTGTTAATGTAATCACTGTTTTCTTCTAAGCAATTTCATATAAAAACTAAGATAAAGTGCTCTAGTTTTTGTGAAAACTAAAGCATCTCCTATCCTGAAGGTCATTTCAAAAATAAATAACATAGCAAAACATCAAGATCGTAAAATTGAAAATTTGTTTATAAACTTTTGGTATAGAATGGGCCAGGTTTATGTTATTTTTTATAAATTTTTACCCATTTTTTTCTTATTTTAGAAATAATATTTTCTTTTCTCTTCTTAATTTAAGCATATTTTTCTTAAAATGTATTGACAAATCTAAGAACCACAAAAAAATTCTCATACATTCATTTTTTGAAAAAGAAAAAAAAATGTCGTAAGTAGTTGGATACTTTAAGATTTAAGCGGCTTCAGTTAGTTAAGATACAAAACGTTTTTGTCTACCATTTTATCCATTCTATTATTTTTTTATGTATTCGCAGCTCCACTTGTTCGAGTATCTGGCCCAAAGGCCACGAATGCGGATTAATCTCCATGGCAAGGCCGCTCCTGCTGTCCTACTCCCACAAGGATTTGTCATGGCCGAGGTGTCATGGTCAGAACGTGATGTTGGCTCTCAATTAAGGGCCAAGCCCTCGCTGTCTAAGGATATCAAGGTTAAAAGTTCAGGTGCAAGTCCATGAATGCCTAAAGAGATCGCTCTTTTCTTTCTTCTTCATGGATTTAACGGACAAAGTGATGGATTGCAGGAAAAAAAAGCCTGTCTTTTGTCGTAAGTTGGGCATTAGGAACGACAATTGCCTTTGGATTGTATTGTATTTGGGAAGGTCTGAGATGACACCTACGTGATTTGATAAATGTGTCTGTAGATGACTTGTAAAAATGAAATATTAAATGATTTTTCAAAAATTAAATCATTGCAATGAGAAGAATACTTTTTTTTATATAAAAGTACTGATCTGATATTTCAGGTTATGTTCCATGTTGTTTTCTACTTTTTGCTCAGCACGGAACAAGTTTGGCTCAAACCAAGTCTGGGACATACGTAACGATTTGGTGAAAGATCACGCTTGGGTGCAAAACAAGATTTAAGTATAGAATAAAATTTCTTTTTCAATTCCGCTATTAGAGTTCACACTCTCTATATATTTATATATTTATCTTTTTCAAATTTTCCATCGTTAATAACATGCATTTTAAAGCACTCAATTGAACTGAAATTTTATATACACGATTATTTTGAATGACAATACTGTAATTTAATTATAATTAATAAAAAATAATTGGTTAAAACTAATTATTCAAAGAATTACAAATACAGCCATGTTGGCATCATTTTTGGCGACTTAGTGACCATTTTGGAGACAAAGGTATGTAGATCAAAAACGGGACATTTTTATATCTAAAACCCTCCTTCCTGGGAGTGGGGGTCCGTAAAATTCATTGTAAACTGATTTGACCAACAAATGGAATGTACCTGATAAATTTTGTCTGTAGGTCTAATACTTGTAAAACGGGATTTTTTTTTTATCTAAAACTTCCATGAATCCCCTTTTGGAGTCGATTTCACAAAACCCCTTCTTAACAGATCTCTACCCAACAACAGAAGCATGCTTATCAAAGGTGAAGTATATAGGTCTAATAGTTTCAAACGGGGGATATTTTTTGTCTAAAATCCCGTAAACTTCAACATCCCCTCTTGGGAGTAGAATTTCGACAAAGCCATTTCTTTTAGAAGATGTCTAATGAACAAAAATATATTCATGCCAAATAATTCCTAGTTTTAAATTTCTATTTCTATTTCAAAAACATGAATTTTTGATTTAATGCCCCACAACCCCTCCCCACACCTTAGGAGTCGATTTCTGCAAAATCCCTTTTGCAGCGGATCTACTCCATGAAACAAACGTACCTGCCGAATTTCAAGTCTTTAGGATTAACAGTTCAAAAACGGGAATACTAGGGTTTTCAATCCCGTGTCATATCTTCAATCCCGGGATTTCGGGATCACATTATCTAAATCCTGGGATCCCGGGATTGGTCCCGGGATTAGGATTGAACTATTTATTAAAAATATTTACATGTTAGCATAGTTGAAATTGCATAATAAAACTGAAAATATAATTAAAAATTGATTTAATATTATTTTAATGAAACAAATAAAAAATTAATTCATCATAAATAAAAATAAAAATAGTACATAATGAAATTTAAAATAAAACAAACATTTCTTCATTTCTTGTGTTTCTGTAAATAAGCTTATAAAAACACAGCTCTTCCAGCTTTTCATCGTTGGGACGACTTCTTATTTTTGTTATAAATTATCCTGTCGATAAAAATGTTCGTTCAGACTCTACACTAGTAGGTATTATCGTCATTAAGTAGGAGCATGTTCTTTCCAGGTAGTCACCGCTTCTCCCTCCATTTTCAAAGATACATTTCTTTTTGAATTTTTGATGACAGTATCTCAAATCTAATATCTGCATTGGTGCATATCAGATAATTTTCTTTGATAATTTTATCTAGTTTTTCTGCTACACTTAATGGTTTTTATGTACAAATTGATTCAGTTATTGAATCAGCAGGTGAATTTCAAGTGTGACCTCATTCGAAATAGTAGATCCAGTTGCATGCATCCAATGCAGTGGGATTTGAAGCGTTAAGTCTTTCGAACAGGCCCACTATAAATTTATGGCATTTAATTGAACAAGGAACTGTAACAAAATCTAATCCTGAGACGTTATTTATACCATTGTGTAAGTATTGCAGTGGAACACAAAAAAATTCCGCGTACCTATTTCTTAAAAGAAATATAAATTTTCTTCGAATTAAATTCTAGGAAAATTTAGATGAGAAAAAAATTCCATAAAATGTAATTCAGACAAAAATTAAAACCCCCGGATTAATTATTTTAATCTTGGGTTTTAGGGATAAGAAGAAATACAGGAATTTGGGGATCCCGGGGTTGCTAACACTAATTAAAACGAATACAAAGAATAGCCCGAAGAAATTGGGCTAGAGAGCGTACCGATTGTACAAAGGATGAATGGAAGTCTATATTTTTTACAGACGAGGTTCATTTTAGAAAGATTATGACAGTGTTTTGATCTGAAGGGAGCAAATAACCAGCTGCAGTAGGGTTCCGAAAATTTGGCCTAAGAGGACCGAAGGGCGGCCGAGTTTGTGAAAAGTCCAGGTTAAGGAAAACGGAATTAAAAAAGAATGAGTAAGAATGTTTAACAAGAAAATATTGTACTGTACTCATATTTATTTTTTGCTTGAGAGTACAACAGAAAAATAAATTGTCCAAATACCCTTAAGAAAAGGAAAAGTACGCACTTTATGAAGGTATAGAGCATGTAGCGGTATCTATATAAGCCAGTAACAGCATTTGGTATATTTGGTTTTACACGAGCCGGAATTTAAAGACGTATTTAATTGGTTTCTTTCTTTCATTAAACAGCAAAACACAAACTCTTCTTCGTAATAACAAAGAGAGAGAGAGAGAAAAATGAAAAGAAAAACCTACTTTGTGGCTGGGTTGTTAATAATATTGATTTAGGTTTCACTTCTATTTTTTTTTACTTTGATAGGCATGGCTCAAATTAATTCTGACATAAGCTGTTGTCAAACAATGAATACAAATAAAGCGAAATTTAGGTCACTTCTAAGATTCTTATTTGAAGGACGTCATATTCCAAGTTTCTTTACATTAAATATAACTATTAGTTACATTTTAAATATTACAAGAGGTTGTATTTTTATAAAATTAAAATACAGTCATATTGATTGAATTTTAGTTTTATCCAGCTCAATACTTGATTTAACAAAAGATAATGGGAATAACATTGCATGTTCTGTATCACATATAACGAGGCTTCAAGATTCTCATTCGAATTAACTTGAAAGCTCAGCGAGTAATACTAGCTCAGATGTCACCACTATGGTAAAAATTCGTAAGATGTGTGGCGGTGGTATCTGTATAAGGCTGTAACAGCCTCCGGACTGTAGTAATCATTTTGGTCCAGTTGTATGGTACATGTTTACGGATCAGAAGGTACCGAATTCTAATCCTCCGCATTAATGACCTTGACATTAAGCAAGAAAAAACGGAACCTTCGCGCAGCTTTCGTGGCGCCATCTACCCGCCTCAAGAGCCACCAAAGCCGTCAGACATATATGAAGCAGCAAACAAGCCGTCAAACACATATGACACAACAGCAACAACTCCAACGCTCACCATAACAACTATATCGTTCGTTTGCCTATCCACCGATTCACTAGTAGAGGAGTGTGTGGCGGTGGTATTTATATAAACCAGTAACAGCTTCCAGACTGAAGTGATAATTTTAGACAGGTGATAGGGTACGTGCTTACGGATAAAGAAGTACGGAGTTCTACCGGGTCACCAATGAAAGGTAGAACTCGTGACCTTCGGTTCAGTAAACACGTAACTTACCGCTGGACCAAAATGTCCAGCTGTTTCAGTAAGGAGCTGTTACTGGCTTTTTAGATACCACCGCCACAGATGAATTGACTGTATCTGTTCAACACACACACACACACACACACACACACACACACACACACACACACACACACACAACACACACACACACACCACACACACACACACACACACACACACACACACACACACACACACACACACACACACACACCACACACACACACACACACACACACACACACACACACACACACACACACACACACACACACACACACACACACACACACACATTGTGCTGGAAGGGGCAAACCACAAAATAAAGAGGGTAAGTGAGAATTGATGCTTGTTTTGATAAGAGATAAGCAATTTTTAAAAGTTAATCCAGTACTAGATTAAGTTTAAATATAAGTAACGAAATATGAAAGATTAAAGAGAAGTATAATAATTAATTTTAAGATTAACTTGATAGAACATTTCCTCATTATTTTAAAAATCTAAATTGCAATAGTTCAAAATGTATGGAGTAAGAAACAGGCATAAATCCACATTGTATGCAAAAGTTTTCTTTATTTAGTAATAGGAATTAATTTTAAATTCACTGCTTTTTTTAAAAAAAAATATTCATAAGTTGATTTGCTGAAAAAATTTCATGCTTATCTTTAATATGAGCAAAAATAATTTTTTCCTTATAATAAGTAATTTCAATCAAAAATGTTCATTTTCTAGGATCTGTTAAATTTTATTTACCACGAATATCTGATGAAACTTTAATAGCGTGTCGCACCAATGATCTCTCTCTCTTTTATATCTTTTGTTCATAATTCTTTTAAAAATATTGTAAATGAAGTTTGTAAAAAAGTTTCAACTTTTTAAGTGGAAAAATTTCAAATTTATTACAAGTAAGTTTATTAATATATATGTAAGGATAATTAAATTAGATCTAAAATTAAATCGCTAGTCCATTTCTAACTTTTATTTTCCCGTTACATCTTCAAGTATTAAATTTATTACCCAGTTCGAGAATGAAGAACACATTGCTCTAACTTTGTCGGCTCCGACCATTAATTTTTATTACCTATATGTCATCCTTAAATTCTCAAGTATACCTCTTCAATCAGAAGCGTACTGAAAGAACACATGGCTTCTGAAGAAGCCGCGGAATCTTGATTTTTAACACGTGTCCGCGTCTCCCTCTCTCTCTTACAAACAGATTACAAAAGGATCTCATGGCATAAAGACGGTTAAATTAAAATGTCTTGAAGTTCACTAAAAAAAACCACGACATAGATAGATAGATAGATATATAGATAGATAGTATGGAATTGCATTAGCATACTTAAAAGATGTTTTCTATCTATCTATCTATGTAATATATATTTACATGTTTTTGTGTAAAGTGTGAAAAGAAATTTTTCTGGAACTTTTTTATGGATAAGAAGCGTGCCTAAACGCAGGGCATTGGCTGAGTGGTAGTGTATTGCGCTTCCACCACACAGGTCCGGGGATCGAATCCCGGGGTAGGCAAGGTCAATATAGCCTTTCATCCCTTCAGTGGGTCTATAAAGGAGTACCAAGCCTTTTTGGTAACTTAGCACTTGAGGTTTCACGTCAGACTCGAGTGACAGAAACATCTACTCATATACCTCAGTGTTCTAGGTCATGAAAACTACGATGGGCACTCTAGACTTTGGCCTTCATGGGTTGCTGCGCCACTGGCTTTGGTTCTTAGAGTACATAATAAAATGTATAACTTGTGTGTTAAAAAAACATGGTTTTGGAATATCCAAGCAAATAAAAGCAATATTAAAGAAATTGAAATCTATATAATAATTTGTCAACGTGCATATATTTATACTTTAATGAGTTTTGCTGTATGCTTTTCTTTAAAAAAAAAACAAAGGCTACCTCTCAAACAATTTAAAAAAAATATCATTTAAAATGTCTTTGATCATATATTATGATTTTTTAATGACATATTCTTTTTTAATTTACGCTATCTTTTATTGATATAATTTATTTATATTACTCAAAACTAATAAAATTTTTTTTTGTATCAGTTGTCATTCAGAATATTTCTAGCCTTATAATGTTTGGTAAATAGTGTTAGGCATTTGAAAAAAAAATGATTTTAGGATCCGAATTTTTATGGTGTCCTTAAGTTTTCCAACCACGTGCCATGATCTCAAGTAAATAAACTGATTCGAACCCGACCTTTTTGCGAGTTTCGAGATTTGTAGTTGGCAACGGCTGCAATGTAGATTTAACTAACTTGCTCGTGTAAGTATTTAAGGAGACCGGGGAGTTAGATTTGACATATTAATATTGTTGGTATCAGAGAGAGAGTTAAAAAAGTTAAAGTCTATTTTTTGAATATGAGATTTAAAACTATTGATATTAATAACGCTCTTAAAATCAATAGTTTTAAATCTCATATTCAAAAAATAGCCTTTAACTTTTTTAACTCTCACTCTGATACCAACAATATTAATATTTCAAATCTAACTCCATATAATGCAACTCGTAATACTAAAAGGCCAAGGAGAATCCTTCTGGACTCCTACAACCCGCCTTAAGCTCTTTTCTCTGGCAATAATTATTTAATTATTGCACCCAGTAAATTTTGATAATTTTAGGTTCATATTTTATTCACTCTACTTTTCCCCACTGGACAAGCTATTTTTTCAATATTTATTACATACCCCTTGTGGACAGCCAATAAGAGTCTCTATCCTCACCCATCACTGACCAATCAGAGAACAGTATCTCAGCTCTCAATCGAGCAGCTTTTTAGGGAATGTTCCAAAATTATCAGTCAAGACGCTACTCATAGCCACGCCTCAGATCGCCTCCAACCAACCAATAGCCAGCAAGCCTCTCCTCAGAATGTAAAATTCCACAAAAGTCGCTCCAACATCTCAGACTTTTATAATATGGGATTGAGGACTGATTTTCAGTCCAGACGCCCACAGATACATCGTAATCAAGCTTTGAGAGATGATCGTCGGTTTCAGACGAAATGTGAGAAATGATTGGGCTCTTCGACTGAAGGCATATTAGATGTGTGCAACTGGTTTGTTGCTTCGTTTTTTTTAAAGATGTTTCGATCTATTAGAGAGTTGAAAGAGGGGTTCGAATCAGTTAACCAAAGTCTGTTTATGTTATTTTTCTGAGGATTATATATTTTTTAACTTATTGTTTTAACTGCTCCAGTGGCGAGCAGATTGACTTTACTTATTTAAAGAATAAAATATATGTTTAGAGAAACTGCTTTCATATTATGCCTCCTCGACATAAAATTTCACTGCCAAAGTTTGCCTGAGTTAGTTTACCATGAAGAATTATATCAAATAGGAAGCATTTTATTTTATCAAAATGGAAAAATCATTTGTACTTAATTAAATTTAATTTTTCAAATCTCAAAGCTTAAAATTCTACGAGGATTATTTTTATTTTATTTCACCGAATAACAAAGAATAAAGATACTAATAAATATTGATTTTTTGACTGTAATACATTTGATTCTTTTTGCTATTAATACAATTTCAATGATGTTCATAGAAAATTTTTCAATGAAAATGATACTTGTAAAATTTTACTTTTCACAATATAAGTAAAGGAGAAAAATATTATCCAACACACACAACTCAGAAACTCTATTTTTCTTGAAACAATTAAACCAAAAAATTATAAAATTTGAGGTAAATTGAATTAAAATGTTAACTGGTGGCAGAATATGTTTTAGAAGGTTCAATAAAAATATTTATTTATAATTACAAGTTCTTCCGTTCAAATTATTTTACATAATTATTTAAAGATTTAACATATAATTAACTCAAATTGTCAGTCAGAAATAGCATTAATATAGTCTGATTTGAATTGTATTGATGTTAATAAAATTTATTTATTATATGCTTTAAATTTTTAATGATGACTTTAATTTATTAAATAAAACATCGAAAGCTTTTACATGTTTTCAATAGATGGCAGCACGACTTGCTTTTAACTCTTGAAAATTTTTCGCCTCTAATATAGATTATTTGATTAATCTAAAATTTCTCACATTACTTCAATTTGTGTTCGGAAAATTATGAAGAGATATATCTTTATTTAAACTTTTTAATAAGTACGAAGATTTATTCTTTAAATTATATATCTTTTCTGTAGAAAGATTTTATACTGCGGATCAAATTGAATTAAAAATAGTACAGATTTAAAAATACAAAATGAATGCAATTTTCGATCATTGATAATGTTCAAAATTCAAATTTAAGATTTAAAAATTTATAAAAACAAAATCAATGAAATGTTATTAAATTCTGTGCATTTCACCTTATATTAAAATTAAGCAATGCTCGCTATATTATTTCAATAATAATATTCTTGCTTTATAGAATAATTTCTTTTAAAATAGCTATTTTTTACAATTAATAAAAAGTCTTCCTTCACATGCATCATGTAACATTATAGATTTAAAAAAAAAAAGATGTTTCAAAAAGTGAAATAAAATAATACGATATTATGATATTTATCGTTACTTTATGTTTTTTACAATTTTATAAGACTCATAGTAAAAATTTTTTCTTTTTTTTGCATTAATCTAGTAAAGAAATTCTACAATTATCAAAATTTATTTCATTTGGATCAACTTTTTCAAAATAATGAGGCATGCAATATGTTATTTCATTTTCTGTTACGAATAAGACTGAAAGAATTCTTTTAAAAAATTCTTGTTTTAAAAGATTAAGTATTTATTATATTAAATGCGAATAACTCTTTATCTTTCTCTCATTGTGACTCAAATAATTAAATATTCCCCTCTTCAGAAATTTAAAGCTGTTTGTCATGGCGCCATCTGTTGGTCGTAGTTAAAATAATCAATATTGTTCATTTTAAATGAAATTAATTATTCAGACTAAGAACGAGAAGATAATATCCACATTTTTTCAAACTCTTTTGTTAAAAGAACAACGAAATAGAAATAATTTTTAATTTTTTGGGAAAACTTGAACAAAAAAGACACTGTGTTTGAAAATCATTGTTTATAATAGATATACAATTGCTAAATATTTCATGTTAACTATGTTTTTTCCCCCATCATTATAAGGAAAACTAACTTGGAAGTGATTCGTATTCAATTTATGAAATAATTGATACAAGAAATATATTTTTAAAATTATTTTATTTATAGCTAAAGTTTACTGGAAAAATAATAAATATGACAGCATCGGGTTTTACTGTTAACAAATTATAATATTAAAAAAAAAAAAAAAAAAAAAAAAAAAAGAGAGAGAGAGAGAGAGAGAGAGAGAGAGACAAATTTTTTTTTGAAAAAATTATTTTTATGTATCATTATAGACAAAATTAAATATTATGTTCATTTCATGCATTAATAAATTAGCCACAGTATTAAAGTTCCAATATGTCTAGAAATGGAAGGAAATGTAATAAATAGCTAAAGAAAGTGGAAATTACAAATTAAGGAAAGCGAATAAAACTATAATTTATTTACAAAAATATAAAGCAAGAAATGAACTTATATAAAGACAGGATAACAAAAATAAGTTACCATTGCTCTTTGCAGATAGAATTTAAGGAATTAATCCCCCCCCCCATTTTTGCGAGATTGTTAAGAAAAAACTAACGTTATTTAATATTCATTACTTCCATAAAATTTATACTCATTTTCTTTAGATATTTTTGTAACATTTTAAATATTCATCAACAAAATATGACTGTTCTCGTTGAGAAAACTTATTTTTAATTCATGAGAAGGAAATGAATATTTGAAATTCCTTAAAATCATCCGATTAAAAATAAAGTAGCTTGATAATTTCTGAAAAACTAAGTGTAAATACGATTTCTTTTTCAAATTTTTTTAAATTTAAATGAAATTTATGTTTTAAATATCGTTAAAAATGAAAGAACAGGATATTAATAAAGCTTAGAAAGATTGCCTGGAGTTATTAACAGCTTGGGGGAAATTCGAAATTATTATTCATCTCAATCGAAACATTCTTTAAAATATTTTCAAATCATTGACAGAAAAATTAAAACGAATTTACGATAGTTAAATGCATTCTTGATGAGGTTATACAGTAAATTTTTTGTAAAATTTGTTCAATTGAACATGTTTAATATAGAAACCAAACTTTGAATTTAAATATTAGAAGTTTCTGGTATGATCCTTTTAACAAAAAGATTAAAAAATTATTATAAATTCTTTTTAAGTCAATTCCTACTTAGGTCAAGAAAGAAAAAATTTATTTTGGTCACTTTTTAAATTGTTACAATTAGTATAAATATATGTGTATACACATATGACAGAATAACAATATTGTGACAAAATAGATACAATTCTACTTGCAATTTTCCATTTTCTTTTCTATATATGGTGATGGAAAATTTTGCTCGTTTGTTGCTATTTATTCATTAATTAAATTTAATTATTCTAATAAATTAATATAGTAAAAAAGAAATCACATTCACAGTAATTAGAAAATCCCAGGTGGGATTCGAACACACGTCGTTTGGATTTGAAGTCCATCCATTGCGCTACCGCAACACAACGACCGCTTTCCCATTCTATATATACTGTTGAACTATCATTTTTGTATGTTAGTATTTATTTATTTTTAACACCCTTTTATAAGCTTCACTTGTATGTAACGGAATCTTTGAACTCAACTTTTACCCCCTTTAAAAGGTCAGATTAATTCGAAATACAACAATTTAATAATTTAGTAGGGCCGAGTTGCCTCGTGGTTAGAGCATTGTACTCCAGATAGGAAGAGCTGGGTTCGATGCCCGATGCGACTAAATACCCTTTGAGTACAAATGGAGTACGTGTTCGTTAACTCAGTGGGTTCGAAAGTCTTATGGGCGGTCGGAGCAGAAATCACGGGTGCAGGGAGCTGGAGAATATTTCGCTCCCCTCCAGGTTCATGCCTAAATTGTGGAGATGGAGATAGTTGGTATCGCCATCTCTCATATGTGAGCCTAGCCTAATCGTGCTGTCACCTCCATGGTGCTAAAAGCTAAAAGCTAACGACAGGCGTTCATCTAGCCCCTTGCCACGATGAATTTCATGGGCCTCGATCTGACACCGTCAGATAGGTAGCATTAGAAAGAACAACAATAATTTAGTTCCAGTGTCCTGTTCAGGATTATCAGGATTAATGATTTCCTATTTTCAGATCTCATTCCACATCTGGTGACTAATTTCAGATCCCATTTCGAGATTTGGCGACTTATTCCAGATTTGGTGACGAAAAGAATAAGTTACAACTTAGTTCGGTTAACTATAAAAGGATGTTTTTCTTGAGAGTACTGAAAATTAAACAAAGAACTTTCTCTTCATTAATTACAATTTCTTTTTAATTAAAAACACCTAATTATATAAGTATCTATCTAATATTGTTTGTTTAAAGCTAATAATACATTTTATGCATTAATAATACTTAATTGAGAGGATATTCTGTATGACTCTGAGATACTACACACACATTAGAGATTATTACTAGATTTTACTTAGTTAAACTAACAACCAGTAATGAGAACTGAACTAGAACAGCGTAATGGGATTAACTGGAAATTAACTGGAGCTGCATAATAGTATAGTGACGACAGTTATAATCATTTTGAAACTTGCTCGGATGATGAGAATAACATTTGAACCTATTCCTCATTGCTCAAATCGAGTTAGAATGCTATATGAAACCATAGTAGCCCATTATTTAAGACTACGGACTTCATTGATATTCAAGTCGTAAATTTAAGTCTCGCTTTACCAAATAATGCAGTAAGAAATAATAGCTGCGGTTGGGGCTTATCGTTAAATTTAATTGAACCTCAAAGCCTTCCTTTGTACGGAAATTTGGAAAGATTGCATACTGTATTTATTCGATTCTAACCCACACTATTTTTCCAGTATTGATGCTACTAAAAATCGGGTGCGGCGTAGAATCGAAGGCTCAAAATTTATTGTACGGGGGAAATTGTGTTTCTACCCCTTTCAACAGGAAAAATGTAACCGTCCATTCTGGCCACTTGTATTGATGATTTATAACATCAAGAAGAGTTTAATATGACGCAAGTGGGAAAGGGAGGCAATTTTATGAGCAGGAAGCAGTGGTCATTGAAAATTTGACATGGGTGAGGCAAGTATACATCGATGGCGTACACAAAATGACATAATTTTTGCTTCTAAATGTTCAACAGTGTTTAATAATTCTTTTACATCCTTCTATGGGACATTCTTTAAAAAATGTTGCAACACAAATGCACTGGTTGTCACAAAAAATGACATCTTGTGGGAATTTTTTTTATTTCTTTATTTCCAATGGCTGTTTACAAGACAACTGCAAACAAAATGAGAAACGGAGAATGTGTTGACAAAAACAAGGGACAACACAAAAAATAATAAAAGAAAAAAATAAGATTAGAAACACAAGTTCACAGTATAGTCTGTAAATCACACATTTTGTGTCTGGCCTCCCAATATCTGCTCCACATGGATCCAGAGCTGAGTGACGGCAGCGTGCTAAATGAATGGCGTCCATTTCTTCATTGGTGTCGCACAGTTTACAAAGTGGACTCTGGGCAATGCCTATCATGTTTAGATGCTTGGATAGGCAGTCGTCGCCAGTGGTGATTCGAAAATCGGCCACAGCTCTATCCCGTGGCCATTTTGGAATATGAAGGAGTTTTCTGAATCACACCTTTTGTTTATTCTTTTGATTGAATTTAGACCAGAAGTGCTCTCTGTAGTATTTCTTTATAATTCTTTTGGCACTATAAAAAGGAATTGTATTGTTAGAGGTTTGAAAGATTTTTGTCCCCTTCTTCGCCAAGCAATCTGCATTTTCATTCCCATCAATGCCACAGTGCGCCGGAATTCATTTCATGGCAATATCTATATGGCATTGAAGTAAATCGCCAATTAACAGAACATTTGAGAACATCCTTTGAAAAAGGTGCCTCGATGGAAGATATTGTGTGCTTGGAGGGCCGCCCGTGAATCACACAAAATAATTACTTTTGAAACACGATCTGTGTGGCAAAGAAGTTAAGATAGAGCAATATTTATAGTTGCAATTTTGGCATCAAAAGCAGTGCTGTGAATTTCTATTGGTGTATCGTGTGGGAAAATGGTGACGCCAATACCGAAGTCAGCTGTGACAATAGAAGTGACGAATCCCTTGCGAAGAATGATAATGATACAAAAACATTTTCGATGAATCGATAGAATCGATGGCGGCTTAGATTCCAGTAAACACGGTAATTGTTTATTAACGTTACATTTAAAAGTAAAACAAGGAATATTGTCGAAGGACATCGTAATTTTGAACTAGGATCAAGTGAAGAGAACGGCGAACACCCTATTCTTCCAACCTTCACACCACACCGACGTAAAAACTTCAAACTTTCTAAATGGCGGGTCTTTAGTGGTATCAAGATTTGGATCCAGTGGCGCACACAAAAGGGGTCTTCGGATCCGGACCCCCCAAGGCCCTTGATTTGTTTTCGATTGATTATAATCCTATGTATATAGTACATAAAATTTGATTAAGTATTTGTAATTAATAATTATATTTACTAATTAATACTAATTATTCATTCAATAATGAATTTTTTACTGTTTTTTGTTATTGTATATCGACAAAATCAAAAGAAAATGTTGGGCGGTGTATTGGAGCATGATACGAGAATAGTGGACTTTCGACCTTCGCCCCCCCCTCCCCTTGAAATTTTTTTGTGTGAGCTACTGCTTGGATCCATAATTCGACAAAAATGACACTGGCCAGGAGTTCGTGACCATAATCATTCGATCATCGTAAGCTGTAGGAAATTAGGAGAAATAGGCATTTTATAACATAGTGACTATCTTCACTCCCAAGACTTACATGATCATCCCTTAGACTGAAAAATGCAGGGTTAGTTGCAAATATGTCTTCGGTAGATACATTAATTTAAGTAAAACTATTCCGTAATATCAAAAGAAGTAAAGGTTATTCTTACACATAAATTTTCACGTGGGGAAATATGAAATACCATGAAGAGAAAAAGGACTCATATAAATTTTTTTTAACGTTAAAGAAATTTTGTGTATTTTTTATCGTGTGATTTTGCAAATACATATTCACCATTTTTAATTTATCATATTGCCATTTGGTATCGAAAATCAAGTAATTTTGTTGAGATATTTCGCTTATTCATTATCCTTTTTTTCTTTGTCAAGTTTGCAACTATTTTTAATTTGTTTCAGATTGATACCTCTTCACCCCCAAAATAATTTATTTAAAAAATAATTATGTTAAGTATTGATCGCGTAATGTACAAATCACTGTTTTTAGTTACACCATTTTTTTTAAAAGTATAATTTAAGTCCCTAACTAAGAATATAACTTTCATTTGTGAGAGTTGTGAAGAAAAATTGTAAAAATTATAACATTTGACAATAAAAGCCGGCTGAGTGGTGCGATTGGTTTGTAGCTGGCCTTCTGCACCGAAGGTTGCGGGTTTGACCCTGGCCCAAGTCGGTAGATTTTCATGATGCAGAAAATTGACATCGGCTATGCCATATGATTATACGGCATGTAAAAGATCCCTAGAGTGTCTGTTTGGCTCGGAGCTCTCTTCAAAATTTAAAATCCTAGTACAAGTTCGCATTGTCAGAGCTCAGGTATCTCCCTCTGGGAAGGAAATTGGATGTCAAAATTACTTGCGGTGATTGGTATCCACCTATAGGGTGCTACACTAAAAAGAGATGCCAGCTTCCGGGGAATGAATGTACTATATCTGCAATAGTAAAACACCAATACACAGCCCATTAGAAACAGAAAAATGATTTGATGAAAATTGAGTGTGGAGTGTTTTGGACTTATATTCCACACACACAACCGCGCGCGCACGCACACACCGAAAGAATGAATAAAATTAGTTCTCTTTAAGGTGATTGCTTGCCGTCCACCCGGCATAGTGGTTAGTGACGCTGACTGCAGTGTCGTAGGGCATGAGTTCGAATCCCGGAGAGGGCATGTATGTTTGTAAATGTATAATGCCCCTTAGCTCATGAGGGTATTCTAAGTAGCCGTCTAGCCGCAAGTCCTCTCGGGAAGTTGGTGGACGGAGAAGAGAGGTGAAAGGCCCTTGACAACTCCCAGGGTGTTCTCCCTCAAAATTGGGGTGGAACCGAGCAAAATCGTACTGTCACCTGCATAGTGCTCAAAGCCAAGGCTAACGACATGCGTAAAAATCTAGCCCTTCACCGCGAGGAACCTTGATCTAATGTTACTGGCGATCAGGTGGCATAAGTAACAACAAAACAGATGATTGCTTATAATTACTTTTATAAGAACAATGTAAAAAACAATGCAAGGAAAGTAATATTTCCTGGATTAAATACTAACAATTATACATTATTACTCCTAAAGTGGAGTTTTTCATCGTCATATTATGCTTACAATATATAATAACACTTAAAAATAATTATGTATTATAAGTGTGCTATGACGAAGACGAAAAGTCATAAATCTCATTTATAGGTTTAATATAACATTAAATAAAAAATGAAAAAATAGCGTTATCTTTAAGAAAGAAAAATACTTTAAGGAGAACGTTGGATTTTAAGGCTTAAGTAAACAGTATCAAAATTGTAATAATTAATATAACATAAGTAAAAAAATAAAAACATCTTACATAAATTGCATTGCTATCTACAAATTCTAGATGTCTTAACAACTCTCAAATATTTGGTTCCTAAACATAAACGTTAGGTTAAATAAATAATTATATATGTAGTTAATGAACAGTACACGCCATACTAATAACTATTAATTTAGACATACTGCAGTAATCCATAATTCCACTAGACTAATTGATCTCCTGTCAGATAAATTGGAATAATCTAAATAATTAATATAAGTACTACAACATATTATAACTATTTAGTTATCTATTACTAAACTGTAGATAAACTGTTGTTTTGGGTTTATTGATTTGTAAATTTCCAATAAATGAATATTAAAATCTCGATAAATGTTATAGTTTGTATTTGTGTATAATAATTGATTGAGATATTGTCACACATCTTGATTATGATGTGTTGCCAGTAATATCTTAATTCATATTAAAGGTGATCCAAAAGAGTATATTCAATAAAAGATATAATGAAATACGCTTAACTCGAAAATGATTAAGACGAAATATCGGTTAATACGAAATAATTCAACGGTTTCGACAAACTACTTTGTATTTTCATGCATTTTCTTTTCTCTTAACATGAAGCAAAAATCGCTTAACACGAAAATATTTTTTATTTAGAAATGAACAAAATACGGAAAACACCAGCTGCCCTGGCGAGATTTAAGAGGGGGTGTTATAAGGAAGAGTATGGACACAATTATTGGCCTTATGAGGCCTCGTTTAGTAACTGCCTACGCCGAAGGTTCTTCAGAATTAGAGTGCAACAGGAGTGAATTTGGTGTCTTTCTTAAGTACCCAGATAATACAACTTCAAAGCACAAGGTCTCTGCGGGGCAAATTGCTTCCAACTTCACGTGTGAATTCACAGCAATTAGGCAACCCTAGATATTTACTTTACATGGACAAATATAGCTAATTCCGACGGCATCATTGTGCTCTCGGATTGTGGATCTGTTCTTGATGCCATCAAAGATGGAAAAATGCTGTTCACCCAAGAAATCAATTCTCTTCTATTCTCCATCAGTGCATTGAGTAAATCATGTACCCTACATTGGATCCTGGTCCATGTTGCCATCGAAGGGTACGAGATGACCGATTCCCTTGCCAATGAAGCCAAAACAATTGAACCTGCAACTTCATCTACTACGGTCTTTGATGCCAACGCAGTCTCAAAACAAAAGCTCTGCTCAAACGCAAGAAAAAAAATTCTTGCTACCAGAATTAAATTATAGCCGAGAAATTACAACAACAATAACTAGACTAAGGACAAAGCATTTCAAGGGCATGAAGGTTCTATCCGATGGTTCCAGATCATATGTAGAATGCTGTCTAGTCACGCAACTAAATCCCAAACACCTTTTTAGCTGTCCTTCCATTGTTGGTGCACTTTTTAATAAATTAAAAGTAAAAAAACCTTTTTAAAAACAAGCTTTTATTTAAATGCGCTAAAAAGAATAAAATAAACTTTTTCTGCAAAACTTTTTTTACTATCAACTGATAACGTCATTACACAAATTATATGATATAAAAGCTCGTCGCGAGATTAAAGTACTCTTGTTTACTTAGTTTGAAATTTTTACAAATTAAAATCAATCAGATCAATTTACTTGTTTATCTGCAGATGTAAATCCTGCGACAAACTTTTATATCATATAAATTGTGTAATGACGTTATCAGTTGATAGTAAAAAAAGTTTTACAGAAAAAGTTTATTTTATTCTTTTTAGCGCATTTAAATAAAAGCTTATTTTTAAAAAGGTTTTTTTACTTTTAATTTATTTTTCACTTTTTAGTTATCACTGGACATGTTTCTCAGTCTGTTCATCTCATTCAATGCGTCATTGTTGCTAGGTGTTTTCCGGTTATTTTCGAACAGTGTAGCTAAATGAATTCTCGCAAAAAGGGTACTAGACGAAAAACACAAATTTGTCTTAAATCCGTAATTTTTAAGCAATTTTTTCAATCTTCGTACAGATCCTGGGTAATATTGTCGTACACACGAAAAAAAGTTTTATGAGATTTTCTTCATAAATGACGAAGTTATTAAATGTTAAATTAAAATTTTGAGTATTTTTTGAAAAATCGTAAAAAAAAAGTTTTTTACATTTAATTTTTTAAATAACTGGTTCTAAAAAAGCAAAGCATGAGCTGTTTTAGTTCGGAATGTCGATTCATTTAAACCATAAAAATTCATGCGCAACGATTTAGACATTATTTTCATGAAAACGCATCAATTTTGACTTATTTAAAAAGAATCGTAAGAAATACAAATATTATTATTTTGTGAAAAACATTATACCGTATCGGGATGAAATAAATGATCTTTCCGAGTCTGTAATTATTTTTTTGTCTGAGTTTCATAGATTAAAGTTAGATAAATTTTTTAAAGAATTTCTTTAATGCTCCATCTCAGTTTAACTAAGCAGCGTTGAGAAAGGTATACAATGTACCAATCTACTTGAAAAATAGCTCTAATTTTTTGTTTTGAATTTAAATCCAAGAAAATAGATAGAAATTTGTAAAAAAATTGCATACGTTGTAGAAATTAAAATTATTTTTACGTTGTAGAAATGTAATTACTTTTTGGACAAAGTTAATTAATACAGTCAATAGCGCAACGTTATGAAATTCCAGTTTGGCTGAAAACCGATTTTCGACGCCAACTTTTGTCATTGTTGTAACAATAACATTATTACAACAATGCAGTCATATCGCAGTTGGCGCCCAAAACTAGTTTAACGTTTTTATTAATATATTTTTAATTAATTGCAATATCGGAATATAAATGGTCAAAACATGCATTGTCATCTAAACTAAACGTGTATACAAAATTTCAGCTCAAT